>CALYLX010000062.1:0-245100 GCA_944990035.1 Clitopilus passeckerianus
TCATCGTCTACGAGAATGGCCGTTCTGGATTCCTGGGTGAACACTCCTGCATGGACGGGACACCCACCCTTCGCATGAACGAGTTCGTCCTCGCTACCCTCGCCCTCGGTAAAGCCGATCTTGGGCCTGCAGGTACACCTTCCACTGGCAAGGACCTCCCTGCTCCCGAAGAACTCAAGTTCAACATCGACTCGAACCTCTCTTCCCTCGTCAAAGAGTCCGAGGCGCGTTTCGACAAACTCATCAGAGACCACGATCTGGATGTCCTCCATTACGAGGGCTACGGAAAGAGCTTCATGAAGAAACACAAACCAGCCCGGATGCCTGGGCACAGCTCGTTAAGCAACTGGCGTTCCATAAGATGAACGGCAGGCCTGGTGTTACCTACGAGAGTGCCCAGACGAGGAAGTTCAAGAAGGAAGGACGGAGGTTATCAGAAGCGCGAGTAAGGAGAGCGGGGAGTGGGCTAGGGCGATGTTGGAGAATGGACCGAACAAGGATCCCGTCAAGCAGGACGCTATTCCAGAGGCCGCGGCGAGGCACATTCAGTACTCTGCCTGGGCTGCAGACGGACAGGGTGGGATAGGCATCTGTTCGGGCTGAAAAAGTCGTTGCTTCCTGGAGAAGACGTTCCGGCTCTGTATAACGACCCCGCGTTCTCGAAGTCCAACCATTGGGAGCTCTCGACTTCGCAGCTTTCGAGCCCTTACTTTGATGGATGGGGTTATGGAGAGGTCGTTCCGGATGGGTATGGCTTGTCGTATGCCATTGGGGATGATTATGTGAGGTGGACGATTACGAGTTTGAAGGAGGGTGGCCATAAGAGCACGAAGGAGCTTAAGCATTGGTTGGCGGAGGCGGCGACGGAGGTCAGGGAGATGATGGAGGCGGCAAAGAAGGTTGAGGAGAAGGAGGCTAAGGCTAAGGAGGGGGAGAAGGCCAAGCTATGATGCGCTCTGACCTAGAAATTGCAAGTCGTTACAGTCTTACCGCTTCAAGTTTACATCTAGAGTATAGAATGACCGGTTTATTTATTTAGACAAGGTCCCTTCTGTGCTTGCGTCGTCTTGTTTTTATATGGACACTCCTTTAATACAATTTTGGTTTTTTATGTGCTTGTTCTCGGACCGACTCGAGGATGCCTGTTTATCCTTGTTGATCAAGATTTTAGCCACCCGCACTGATTGTGGCAATCTTTCCTTGCAGTTAAACCACCACCAGCTACCTTAACAATATATTGAAATAGGAAGGACGGCAACAAATTCGCAGCCGCATCACATGTTGTTCTCCACATCTCCACGGGAAAAGTTCTCGTAGTAAACCAACCAGGACCAGCCAGGACCAACCAGGGCCCTTTTACATAAAGGCTAGTTAGGAATGTTTTGGCCGATCTCGAGGTTCCACTGCTAGGAAACAACTGCTGGGAGTACGAGTCTATTCAAGGTAAGTAGCATGTGCAAAATTGCAGCCCTTCATGTTCTCACATTCGCTGTTCCAGTAGTTGTACAAAACAATCCAGAAACACGACTAGCAACCGAGAGATCTGTCGGGAAGAGGGCTCGATGCACCTCAGCCAATTCCGTTCCGGAAACATTTATCATTGAAGCAGAACTTATAGCCCTTTCACATTTGCTTTCGCAACTTCTCAACTCTTGTTCTCGAAACAGCTGCACGGACACAAATAACGACCAAACAAACGCGAGTCCAAATTAGGCAACGACGCGTCGCGTTGAAGAACAGACTCCTATCCATTTTACGATGAACGGCCTCTCATTATGCAAGCCAGTCTAATCCGCATCCTTAAAAGAGTGGCAAAGTGGCTGAGACTCCTTATTGTTGAACTTGCTCCTCTACTTCGACGTACTCTCAGTGGCTTCAAGCCTTCCCTCTTCCACTCCCGATCATATCACACTCGTTTAATAACACATTCTTTACATACATATACTATATCAACAATGTCGTCTCGTAATCTTGCTGTAAGTATTATAGTAGCTCCTTTTCGTTCTGAGGCTGACTTCTCTTACCCTAGTCTCGTTCCCCTCCCTCTTATGGCATTCGCTACGTCTCTGCTCTCAAGCACATCAAGCCCATTCCCCTCAAGCCGGTCATCGCTGCCAAACGTAGCCTTCAGGACTTCGACTTGTTGAAGTACTTGAACAAAGGAGACTCCGGGATGGTCTATCTGGCGAAGGATAACCACGCCGAAAAGCAAGTCGCTCTGAAGATCATCCCAAAGTTCGGAGCCAACGTTATCACTGCCGCAAACGAACAGAAGATCCAGAAGGCTATTGAAAACGACGAGAAAGTTTCTTATTACCTGTCCTCGCCAGTTTTCACGACACTAAGCATTATTATCTGGTCACCGTAAGTACTCCTTTTCACCGACGCTCCCAAGACGGGCTGATTTCCTTACCATATCTCTCTCTCAGAAATACATGCCTGGAGGCGATTTAGCTGTCGAGTTACTGCTGGCGAAGACTTTCAGCGAGGACCGCACAAAGTTCTACGGCGCTCAATTGGTTAGCCACCTATTTTGACTCAGTCTGCAAGTAACTCACCGGTCTGGTTCTAGATTATCGCCGTGGAGCAACTCAAGAAATACAGGATCATCCACGGTGATATCAAGCCCATGAATATTCTGATCGACGCAGAAGGATATCTGAGGCTTGCGGACTATGGTTTCGCGAAGAGGTTCGACGCTCCGGAGGAATTCAAGGATCTTGACAGACATGACGCGGAGTTTTCCTTCGAGGTCGATGGCGATTGCAATTCCGGGTCGTTTTTAACCAAGGTGCCTGCTCCGAACTTCACAACTAGGGAGATCTGCGGAACACCTCATTATATGTCCCCCCAACGTTCCAGCGGCAAGGAATACGATGATAGGGAAGATCTATGGTCTCTCGGAGTTGTATTTTACTTGATGTTGACCGGAAGGGTATGTCTAATATTCCATTTCAAAGTCTTCGTCGCCATGCTGATACATCTACCTAGTTGCCCTTCGGCGATGGAGTGACCGACCAAACTGAGGTCAACTATTGCATCCAGCACCACCAGCTTCAGTTTGAATCCCACGACCTCATCTCAGACAATGCGAAGGTCTTGATTTACGGCATGCTCACGAAGGATCCCCGAACGAGGTTTACCCTCGAGCAAATCAAGAGGCACAAGTTCTTCGAAGGCATCAACTGGATTAAAATCGCCAACAAAGAATATGATGCGCCCTGGATGCCTTACTTTAGCCCCGTTCCCAAGACACCCTTGGCCAATCGTCCCGTCACTGCAGGGAGGGCTTACGAGGATTGGGTGGATCCATCTCCCTCCTACACGTATACGTCACCGAGCCTAGACGAACCCAAGGCGAAGCCTATCAACGCTGTCGTGGTCAAGACAGCTCCTCTCAAGAAGTTCGGGGCCGCTCTGACGAAGGTGTTCAAGCCCAAGAAGAAGGAAACCAGTACGGCTCAGGATCTGCCCCCGTCTCCTTCCTATGAATTCACCGCTTTCGAGCACATGGGCCCTGGCGATGACACCGAAACGGGCAACCTTAGTGGGGATGCTGATATATCCGAAAACGCGAGGCGGATATTGCAGGCAATAGAACAACATATCGACGACGGGACTTTGGATGCACCGTATGATTCGCCCCCCAATATCACCATCCACTCGTCTCAAGTCAAGGAGTCTCCTCAGGAGGACGCGGTGCAGGATGATCCCGAACCCTACGGTGGATTGGATGTTTTCAGCGAATACTCGGGAAATAGCAATCATACCTCATTCGAGCAAGGTGGAAGTTCCCTCGTCCCCAGCTACCCCATCTCCCTCCCTTTCGCCGACTCTTTACTCTCGCTTGACGCCTGAGTCTTCTCCTACTTCTACTCTTATTGGTCGACACGCTAGCCCACTGTCCTCTCGATCCTCTTTCTTTGGAACCTTGGTTGGCTATAAGATTGAGGAGAAGCATATTTTGGCTCGGAGGGAACATCGGGAAAACGAGGAAGAAGAGGCCAGGAGGCGGGCATACGAGGACGCGGCTGCGGCATATGCTATGACGAAGGCAATTCCCTCGGAGATCAAGGCCCAAGACCATTCAGCTCCGCTAAACGCCATGATTGAGCCGTCTATCTCTTTCTTTGACGCGCGGGAAGAAGAAGAGCCTCAGCCCAAGGAGAAGAGGGCTCGATGTTCGGTAGCATCCGCACGTACTTTGGGAAGATGTTTGGCACTGTAGCCCGTGGATGTGACGTACCCGCTGCCCTCTGAGGTAGTGAGATAGGGCTTTATGCTCGATTCAGGGTTACGAATGATCATTCACGCGTTTGCTCAGGCTATCATTTCTTCCTGTGATGATTTTTTTTTACGCTAATGTAGAATAACGACCTATTAGTATTACCTATATTAGGATTGGTGTACGGTATAGTATGAATAGCATGACCTGGTATTAGGCGGCATGCGGTGTGGTATTTGAGTGACTGAGGGCAACCGGGGTAGGTGAAAGCTCCAATTGGCTTCGATATTGTGTTGTTGCAGACGTTTCGCCCTGAGCATTATTCGCGTAAATTATCGTTCGGAAGGGTAACTAATGAACTGACATGATAGAAACAGGACTATGAACTGGTACGGGAATTAATCGATTGACCACGGATTACTTGAGTTTCAAATCAATGTTATACATTTAAGATGTTGCACTTTGATGGTTTCGGGGCTCGATCGCAAACTCGTCTCCCTTTGAAACCTTGCTTTCCGAAAAACTGAAGAGTCAGCTCTAGGCTGTCGTTGTCCAAAGCAAAGTCTAGAGGAGGATAGAGACACACCAGTAGAGACAGCGCCGCAGAGGCGCTTCAAGGCGACTGATGACAATCCTCGACTCGAAGAACAGCAGTGGATCCTATCTGATACCGCAACTCAGCCGCAGCTTCAAGTTCCACGATATTCATGTTGCCTTTAGGCCGCCTTCTCCATGGACCATTTGAATCCAGTCACGACCGTTGGTGAGAACATTTCACACTTGATTACGTTCCAGGAAGTCCACGAGGCTCTGGCTTAGTATGTCGATCCAGCTGGATGAGAACTCGATGGGTTTGCACCTCATGTCGTCATTCAGAGCCAATCTAAATCTAGGGTCAACTGCCGAAAGGATTCGTCAAGCCTAAATTCACGCAGAACATTTGCGCCTGATTGCTTCGAGCTGCGTGAGCTGCGCCTCGACGGATCAGGAAGAGGCTGCTAGGACTGCGTCGCTTATGATTATGACTTGTTCCTGGACATGGTCGTCGACGAGCAAGCATGGTCACCCGCCCTGGTCTGCCCGGATGGATCGGACGGATGGCTCGGTTGGAAATGGTGCGTCATCACGTCCTCGTAACGGAAGGCTAACCGACCCATCCACGCATTTTGATTGGCTGAATCAGCCAGCGCTTAGTTGGCATTGCTCACTCACCAATCCAACATGGCTCTAGGTTATAGCGGATACCCTGGTTTCTGATTTTTGACAGTCTTTGTCGAGGTTAACATAACGCAAATCATGGGATATATAATATGCTTTCTGTCTCTGATGGGTTCTGTCTCCTCTCCGGCAACTATCCAGCTACCGTGACTTTCGGAAGTTAATGATGTCTAGGCCATCTGCAGACCAGACAGCAGAAACAATGTCGGTTACCAGCTCATCTGCGAGCATACGTACCCGCAAGGGCAAAGGCCCAGCGAGAGTTGACTTCTCCGATAAAGATGCTACACTGGCAAGGAGCATCTACTTCAAGGTATTCCTCGGTGGTTGCTTCTCAGTTATACTCGCTATCTTCGCCTTCTTCCCAATCTATTGGGGAGCTCTATGGAAGAGCCCTGTGCGGAATCTAGATGGATGGGTCATAGTAAGTGACATCATAATGCTTCTAGCCTTGAACGCTTACTGACAGTATCTGCCTGATTAAGGACTTTGACGGTGGTCTTGTCGGCCAAAACGTCGCTCAGGCTTTGACATCAAGTCAAGTGAGCCAATCCGGAAAGATTACCTGGACGGCGGTTTCTGCAAGCCAGTTTTCGGGTTTGGAAGAGATAGGGAATGCGATCAGGAGCAACATACCTGGGTTGCTGTCGCTATTCACGAAGGAGCCACACAACGGCTTCAAGCATCCTTCTCATCTCCCAATACTTCCTATTCCCCAACGGACGCCATCACTGTCTATTCTTCCGAAGCTAGAAATGAGAACGCATAGTAAGTTACCTCTCCGAAATTTGCAATAAACATTGTTAACTTCGTCCTTCCAGCCGAAACCTGATACGCCCCTCTGCGGAGGCAGCTCTCCAGCAAATTGGCGAACAGTTCGCTCTCACTTCAGCACGTCAGCTACTTTCTTCTGGGGCCAACATCACCGCCATCCTCCAGACATCCCCCCAGACATTGCTTACCCCGATCGGCTACGCGATTAACAACCTCGTCCCCTACGACGTTCCCGTGGCTACAGCAATTACGTTTGTCGGCTTGATCTACCAACTCATCCTCTCCTTCTTCGTCGTAATGATTGGCACCGCCGCTCGTGATACCTCTGGGCTAACAACAAAACTAAGCACCCGCTCGCTCATCTACGTCCGATTGGCGTCTTCGTTTGGAGCGTACTTCGTCCTCTCATTATTCTACGCTCTTGTGAGCTTGGCATTCCAAGTCGACTTCACAAGGAAATTCGGCCATGGTGGATTTGTCATCTTCTGGATGCTCAACTGGGCTGGGATGTTAGCAGCAGGCCTCGCACTCGAATCCCTCATCACTCTCCTGACAGCCCGCTTCATCCCCTTCTTCATGATCCTCTGGATTATCTCTAACGTCGCCGTCTGTGTACTCCCCATTGAGGTTCTCCCAGTCGTTTACCGATATGGCTACGTCTCCCCTTTCTATAACGTTTCGAGGGCTGTTCGAACGATTGTGTTCGGCACCAAGAACGCTGTTGGCACGAATTTTGCGGTCCTCATTGTTTGGATCGTCATTTCATGCTTGTCGTTACCCCTCATCCAGATTTACGTCAGGCGGAGAGATGATAAGGCTGCGTTGGTTCCTTCAGAGGAGAAGAAGCCTATACCTAGGACGGAGTCTCAGGAGTCCGAAGCGACCACTGTGGAGGAGAACGAAAAGGAGATTGCTTACGCTGCATGAAGTGGTACGATGGCACCCACGAACTGTCTTCATAACGATGAAAATGACCGAATTAACGTATTAGAGTATACCAACACTAACTAGACTTGTACATTACCTACGAATAGTTACCACGCATTAGATACTTACAGCCTATGGCTCTAACATTCAGAAATACATATAAATAATCCCGATTCTTAAGCCGGTGAGGGACCGTCATTACATTGAAATCATTAAGCCTCTTCTAGCTACCAACCGTAATCGCTCAACCAGCTCATGGCTCCCCCTTTCTCTACCTTTCGCTATATACTCAGAAATTCCGCCTGGGATCTCACCAAGGAGGAAAGTGGATGATTGCATTCCGATACAGCCTAGTACATTGTGAAATTCGACACTTTCCGAGTTGCCAACCTTTGTAGGGTCCACTGAGGTCTACAGTCTACTGTACTGGGAGGTCGACAATGGTCATGATGACGGGAGCATCGTAAAGTAAGCAGCCGGGTACCTCGGTCCGATCACAGTTCTTGATCATCTCCCTTACAGTCCTCGGCCTCAAACTCCTTTCCCGCGTCTATGGCTACCGAAGCCCAGGACACACCAAGCACTATCGGCCATTTTGAAATCCTCTCAGGCCACCTAGGGCACCTATCCGAATCCCAGCAAGAAGCCCTCGCAACGTTCAAAGACAATCTCTTCAAAGCAAAGCTCTATACCCCACCTTCGGAGAACCAGCAACCTAGTCATGACGAGCCCACTCTACTGTATGTTTCGCTATCTTCCTTGATCTAGAGTAGTGTACTGACGGATACCCTCTTTGTGCTAAATACAGACGTTTCCTAAGGGCCAGAGGTTTCAGCCCCTCAGAGGCCCAGAAGCAGTTCTCGGATGCAGAAAGCTGGCGGCAGAAACACGATGTCGAAAAGACATACGCCAAATTCGACCCTGTGGAATTTGAGAAATCCAAGAGGTTCTATCCGAGATGGACTGGCAGACGGGATAAGGTCCGACGCATTTCCTCAGATGTTTCGTGGTCAACAAACTCAATCTCGGGATCATAGGGCGGGCGTCCACTATACGTGTACCAAATCTCAGCGCTTGTTCCGATACAGAAAGAGCTTAACGCTGTACCTGACGAACGACGGTATCAGAGAATGTTTGTCACGGATCTCTCTTCCCTTCTACCTCCACGCTCATCTTGACTTCCTTCCGATGCAGAGTTGCCCTCTACGAACTAATGACCCGCTTCTCCTTCAACCTCTGCTCTTCCCTCCCGCACCCCTCCTCGCCTACCCCAATCTCCTCAACAACATCCATTATCGACCTCGGCGGTGTTTCCTTCGGCTCCCTCTGGTCTCTCCGCTCCCCTCCAAGAAGCCAGTAAGCTCGCCACAGCTAACTATCCAGAAACGTTAGGCATGATCGCTGTCGTAAATTCACCCGCATTCTTCCCTACTATCTGGAGCTGGATAAAGGGCTGGTTTGATGAGGGGACTAGGAATAAGATCCATGTTCTTGGGAAGGATCCGGGGCCGAAGCTGAGGGAGCTTATACATGCTGAGGACCTGCCTAAGGTGTATGGTGGGGAGCTGGAGTGGACGTTCCAGGACGAGCCGAATTTGGATGAAGACGCCGAGAAGGCGATTGGAGAGATGCCGAAAGGCCCAATAGTATTTGTGGACGGGAAGGCTAAGACGCCTGAGGCATAGTGCCCTTACAGGCTTTGGGATTGGATAAGTTTCTGTTCTGTTTGTATTTAGAGTAGAAACTAAATACTTATTTATTGGCACCATAAACACGATTTTATCTATTATTTTGGATGTATTCATATCTTACTACTGCCTGAACAATCACAATTGCTTGAAGCTGCTAGTATACCTTACCAGCCGAGGATTTACAGGATGCAGGAACAACGATTCGTTCGAGCTGGTCTTCGGTGGCTACGAAAAGGAAGGAATCCCGAATGTATGTGTACTCATGCTCCGGTGTTGTTGTGTATTCAGCTGTGCCCTATTACGACACGATCCCCAGTTTATCAGGCATATAGTATGCAAACTTGAACATAACGCATTGGCGCCACAGTATCTTTCTGGCGATAATATACAAAAGCGATCATTTCATGTTTGGCGTAGTATTCTCGCTATTTAACCCATCAAGATGACCTCGACTTGAACCAAGCATTCACATCATCTGTAGATCGCTAGAAAACTTTCATGTCAGGAGGAGATCCATCATTTCATCCATTGGACTGACTGCGATATAAGCTGCACTCGTATGGATCCCGTCCAAGGTTTGCCTTAATGCCATGACGTACTTTGAAGTATCCTTGTCCTGTTACAAGGTGTCAAGGATCAGTTTCTATGACCACATGCAAGAATTTGGCACGAACCTTGAAGAAGGCTTCAATCTCGTTGGCGTCCTTGACCGACGAGAGTTCCCCAAAACAGTACTTTAGAAATGCTTAGTCGAGAACTTGAAACATTAGCGAAGAATTATATACCTCCACCAACCGGGTGAGGGTGAAGTTCCCTTCAAACCGTTTGTATAACTTTAAAAATTGGTCTCAGGAAGTCGTGATTCGCTTGGCGATGAAGGAAATTACCGCGTCATAGTTGTCCATGAGATAACGGGCAACTTGTCGCCTGGTCTTGAAGTTCTTCTTCAGCCCCGAACAGAAATATACGACATCCTGATCACGAGATTTCTCGGTGATGAAATTGAACGTCTGTTGCTGGAGTTCAGCGACTTGAGTAGCGCCCATTGACAAGCTAGAATGAAATTAGATACACTTTCCAAGAATAGTGACAAAGAACTGACAGTGCAGCAATACGAGCAGTAGGTGTCTTCGGCTTCTCATGGACACTAACTACGAGATCGTACTCTTCCTTTCCGCCATGTTCGACAGCCTGTGGGGCTATTGCTAAGTCCTGGGGCCAAAGCGCATATTTGAAAACTCATACCGTAGCGAAGATGGCTTTCTGCAAGTCCGCGGGGATCTTTGAATCGTCGCCGGTCTTCAGGAAATGGGCAAATCGGCTTCGAAGCTCCTTCACGACCCTGTGGGATTTTTTAGCACCTCAAAGAACGGGGTCGGCGATGGAAATGCGAACGCTGGGGCTTGAGCTTCAGCAGCTTGGGTCACTGCAGTGGTTCTTAGGCCAACCGTGTCTGGTACATCTCCATCTTTATTCTCATATCCCAGCCTCTCCACCAAAGGAACGAAGAGTTCCTGTAGGTAACTCATTTAGATCCGCCTCACATTTAATTTACATTACTTACCTGACGGAAAACATTCAGTTGCTCGACGATCTCTTTGTCCTCCCACCAGATAGACACCAGAGCTGACAGGCCTTCTGCAATTCCGGTCCATACGAGATCTAATTAAAGGCAGCAATGTTATTGTGTGAGACCATGGCGAGAAAAAGAACGAACATTCTGTCTCCGCCTTGAGACCGTCGATCAAAGTCAAGGCGCTGCTTAACTTCGCAAGCCCAACCTTGGAAAGAGCCATAACATCGTGCACAAGCCCGGCTCGATCATTAGGCCCTAAAATACCTTGTCCTTCGGGTTTGGCCGCCTCCTTGGCGAGATTGGATAGGTGGTCTGTAGTGTAAAGGACGCGATCTGGGAATGAACAGGAGACGCGATCTGGGAATGAACAGGAGAGCTGAGCGCGAAGAAAATTCAACCCATACAATATATCACTTACAGACACCCGATGTACCGCCATTCAACTTGTAAGGCTGTTTGATATCAAGCTCAAATGACTGCTCCCGCTCCGTGAGCAATGCGGTCCTGTCTAAGGCCGCCTTGCCATCCGTTCCGACAGAGAGGATGCTCAAAGGAACATTCCTAGCAACAATTTAATCCAATCTCGATGATAGACAAAGAAGAAAACGCAAAGATTTGCTTACCAGATAGTTTCGTTATTCTTATCATCAGCAATACCGGTTTCAACGAAGCGATCCTGACGGACTTTGATGCCAGCCTCTGTCTCCGTGACGGTCAGGACAGGGAAGCCAACCTACAAATCATGTTCTGACATGAACTATGAGCAAATGTCTGTTGTTTCATACCTTCTCTATCCAATTCGTCATAAGTCCTACAATATCCATGCCTGTAGCTTTCGCAATCCCGTTCCAGAGGTCTTTGGTGACGGAGTTGCCGTAGAGCTTGTCCTTGAGGTACAACGAAACACCTTTCAAGAATAGCTCTTCACCAACATACTTTGAAAGCATGCGAAGGACTGATAGAGGACGATCAGTCCTGTCTGTTATTGGCCCGAGAACTCAAATCCTCACCTGAAGCGGCTTTCGAGTACGATAGGCTATCGAAGATCTGTTCATAGATTAGGAATTGGCTACACCGGCGGGAGGAGAGTAAGTACCTGGTTGATGTGGTTGGCATCGGGACAGTCGACCTCGATGGGGTGAGAAGAGAGTTTGGCGTCAAGAGCGAGAGCCTCATTGAGATGATCAGAGATGAAGGTAGAGTCGACCTTCCATTCAGGGAATATCCTATAGGAGGTAAGTTCGCGTCCAGACTTGCATAAATGATGTAGGGAAAGGGCTCAACTTGTCTATGAAAGGTAAAGGTCAGATATCGATAGAATACTTCAACGGCCGCACGCACCTAGAATAATAACTTCTCCCATCTATGCAAATAACCAGTTAACAGGATAAACTACAGGAACATACTGAACGAACCAATGTTGCAAAGCCTTAAGGGAAAAGGGTGATAAATGCTTCAATTTAGCGAAAATAGTAATAAAAAGAACAGACCCTCATTAAGGTAGAGGTAATTCCACCACTCCATCGTTGCGATGTTACCGAACCTGCAATAGTGGCAAATTAATGAAACTGACATCCCGGGCCTGAAAACTACAGCTATAACGGACCACATATGGGCGACTTCATGGCTCTGCGTTCCCGCCACCCATTTCTTCGCATTCAAATCGGCACTTGTAGGGTCAAGGAGCACCGCATTTGTACGCCCCGTGATCAGGCCCCAATTCTCCATGGCACCTTCAGCTAGTCGTCAGCCCATTTTTGAAACCCTCAATGAAAGACTTACCTGCATCAAAGTCACTCGCCTAAAGGGAAGAGGGGTCAGGCCTGGTCAAGAGCTGCGTAGGCGCGTAGCTTACAACAAGGGTATCGAGCTTAGGGAGGGGAACGCCACGTCGAAAACTTCCTCGTAGAGTGGGAGTACCTCCTTTGTGACTTGAAGAGCAAATTTGGCCTGGTGGATATGATCCACAGTGGCTGGTGCAGAAGAGAGTCAGAATAATGCCAGGGTAAGCGTCATGGTCTACTGCATACCATATATACGGATAGGGATCGTTCGCTCGCGCAGCTTGACAAAGTCTTCAATATATTCGAATTGGCCGTTCGCGAATGCAACAAGGTAAGTTGACATTGGCGGTGTTTTATCGAACTTGGTAATCTTCCAATTTCCCTCCAGATTCTTGACAAAGGATGCCAGAGTCGCCTCGAGATCGGAACCAATTTCCGAGGAGCCTTCTCAAAGCTTGCGGACATGTTGCTCAGGTTCACAGTGTCTTCGCGAGAGATCATGGTTATGTCGAAAGTTGCTTTGAGCAGGGGCTCATCCCAGCAAGGAAAGGCGACGCGAGCCGCAGTAGGCTACGATGTTCAAGGGTCATTTGAGCTGGACGAAAGCTACTAGAATACTCACCTCAAACTGAGTCAAGGCATAGAATTTCTCCTTGCCATCGACCTCATAAGACGACTTGTAGTACCCCATCATGCTGTTCGTGAGTTTTCCAGAGAAGTCAATGCCGAGGTCGGCCTTAGATCCAGCCGGAAGCGCTTTCGTGAACTCGCATGTAATGCGCTGCTGGCCTTCGTCAATGGACTGGCTGGTAGACTCGAGGCCATCAGGCACAGTTTCAGCGTAAAGTACGCTAGATAAATCTTCGTGTTTAAGAAATGAACACCAGGATAAAGGAGTGTTACGTACACTTTCTTCACATCCAGATTGGCACAGTTGAATGTGATCGCCGAGGTTTCTTCCTCGACATTGAGCCTGATTGTGCCGTGAGTTTATGACCCTTATCAATACGGTCATCTCAAAATGAAGCCTACTGTATCTTCACAGATCCACCGTATTCCAGGTTTTCCAAGTCAGTCTTAATGACCAGATCATAATGAGCAGGCTTGACGTTCGTCGGCAGACGGTACTTGTCTGAATCACCAGAGGATTTCCGGCCGGAACCGACATAATTTGGTAAGATCTTTAACAGATGAGAATTGACCGCTGAGGTACAGACAATGGCTGCGATGATGGTATTAAAGATAGGCTGGACGGCGAACTGATGCCACCTCCCGTGATATCTTTAATACAAAGCCTCAAACAAAGCTGGCCGAGAACGGTGACTACGAACGGTGCGGATTGTTCAGATGTCTATAAGGCTGACTGAGGATCCTCTGTACCCCATTCTGTTCATGATGGACATGGTCTAAGTCAACGTTCACGCGTCCAAGCCTTTCCACCAAGCTCGGGTACAGTAATTGCTGACGAAATTTAGATGCAGCACACGCATGTTATACAAGGCAAGAATTTCGACTCGTTATTGTAGTACGTCTGCAGCATGACCCGTCAAGGGCGACCTGGACTTGAGCCAAGCTTTCAGGTCGTCGGTAGACCGCTGGAACGCCTCCGAGTGAGTAACCAACATGATTCCAACCAAGTCATTCAAATGAACTGACCGCCACATAAGTTGCATTTGTACGGATAGCGTCTAAGGTTTGCTCTAACGCCATGATGTATTCGGAAGTGTCCTTGCCCTGTTTGGGGGTATCGAGGTACGGCTTTTACGACCACATGCAAGCGGAGGGACTAACCTTGAAAAAACCCTCAATCTCGTCACAATCCTTAGTTGATGAGAGTTCCCCAAAACAATTCTTTGGTACGCTTAGTGGGCGATTCGAAAAACACCTGAAGAAATATGCACCTCCACCAATTGCGTGAACGTGAAGGCCCCCTCAAATCGTTCGTACAGCTGAGAACTGATTCAAGAATGCTGGCGCCACCGAGAATGCATGAACCTACCCCATCGTAGTTGTCCATGAGATAGCGAGCAACTAATCGTCTAGTCTTGAAGTTTTTCTTGAGTCCCGAACAGAGATATATGACATCTTGGTCACGAGATTTCTCGGAGGAGATGAATTGAAGTGTCATTTGCTGGAGTTCTGGGATGTGGGTAGTACCCATTGCCGACCTTGGTGGAAACCACGTGTCCGAGTCAATTTCAATGGAGATCAGTAGTAACGAACAGCTCACAGTGCTGAGATTTGAGCCGTAGGTGTCTTGGGCTTCTCATAGACATCCACGACAGCATCATATTCTTCCTTTCGGCCGTGTTCAACAGCCTTTCAGTTTCCGGTTAGCTATTGCTCGGACAAAGACTTGAAATGACATTTAGTACCGTAGCAAAGATGGCCTTCTGAAGATCGGCTGTAATCCCGGAATCCTCCCTGTACTTCACGAAACGCGAAAAACGGCTCCTAAGCTCCTTAACGACTCTAAGAGCTTGTGAGCATACCAAGGAAGGTAATTTTGGTCGTAATCGAACTACGAACTCTGGGGAGTTAGCCTCAGCGGCTTGGGTAACAGCCAGTGTTCTCAGGGAAACTGTGTCTGGCCCATCTTCGTCTTGATTCTCGTAGCCAAGTCTTTCTACCACAGGAACAAAAAATTCCTACAGGCAAATTGAATAAGTTATCCACCTAAGCAGCGCAATGTTACCTACTCGACGAAAAGCGTTCAAATGATCGACGATCTCTTCGTCTTCCCACCAAATTGATACCAGAGCCGACAGGGCTTCTGCAATTCCTGTCCAGACAAGACCTGATCAAGGGCGGTAGCGTTATCACGGATGAGAACCTTCAAAGATGAGAATGACAAACATTCTGTTTCGTTCCTGAGTCCATCTATGAAAGTGAGCGCACTGCTCAGTTTTGTAAGCCCAGCTTTCGAAAGAGCCATGACATCGAGCACAAGTCCAGCACGGTCGTCAGGGCCGAGAATGCCCTGACCCGCAGGTTTGGCCGCCTCCTTCGCGAGCTTGGAGAGGTGATCCGCGGTGTAAAGGACACGATCTGTTCGTAAAGGTGTTTAGCACGATGGGAAGAGCTCGTGAATGACATAACTTACAGACACCTGATGTGCCGCTTTTCAGCTTGTAAGGCTTACTGGTATCAAGCTCAAATATCTGTTCCCGTTCCATGAGCAAGGCCTTCCTGTCAATGGTAGGTTTACCATCCTTTCCGACCGAAAGAATACTCAAAGGAATGTTCCTGGAAACAATTCAACCACTGAGAGGCTGAGAAATAAGAGCAGGAGATGCCCACCAGATAGTTTGATTGTCCTTGTCACTAGCCATACCAGTTTCTAGGAAGCGATCTTGACGGACTTTAATACCAGTCTCGGTCTCAGTAACTGTTACTACTGGGAAACCTGTCTGTTGCAGGTAGTTGAGGTTTTTGACTGAATAACGATAACTAACTTACATCACATACCTTCTCGATCCAATTAGTCATGAGTCCGGTGATATCCTCACCAGTAGCCTTGGCGATTCCGTTCCAGAGGTCTTTAGTGACGGTGTTACCGTATAGTTTCTCCTTGAGGTACAATGAAACCCCTTTCAAGAAGAGCTCCTCACCCACATACTTGGAAAGCATGCGGAGGACTGGAATAATATTCGTTGACGATTCTAATGCATCAAGTGCTTGAAGCCTCACCCGACGCAGCTTTCGAGTAAGACAAATCATCGAATATCTGTCATCGTGTTAACGGATGCTGGAAAGGAGGGCTGAGGGCGGTTACCTGGTTAATGTCATTGGCGTCGAGGCAGGCCACCTCGATCGGATGAGAAGAGACTTTGGCGTCAAGAGTAAGGGCCTCGTTGAGATGATCGAAGATGAAGGAAGAGTTGGCTTTCCATTCGGGGAATATTCTGCAAGGGCCAAGCTACGTTAGCCTCAGCGTTCATAACATACCGCGAGAGAATGGCCCAACTTGTCTACGGGACGAATATGTTAGACACTCAATCAGAGCAGGCATCGTTCGCAAATGCTCTACCTGACATGATCACTTCTCCCACCTAAGCGACGAATTAGTCGAAAGTCATTTCAGTAGTGCAGGACCGACCAGTGTAGCAAAACCTGAAGAATGGAAATTGTTAACTTCACAATTTCACAGAACTACGAATAACAACGGCTGACCTTCGTTAAGGTATAGGTTATCCCACCATTCCATCGTGGCGATATTACCGAACCTGTCATGATCAACGATTATGAGATTGAGAGCTTTCAAATGGAACTAGAAAATTACGCACCACATATGAGCAACTTCATGGCTGATTGTTGCTGCGACTAATTGCTTTGCGGACAAATCGGAGTCCTCAGGGTCAAGCAGTAGGGCGTTTGTACGACCAGTAATCAGGCCCCAATTTTCCATGGCACCTTCAATCGGATGTCAATTTACGCTCAACAAACTATCAATAAAAATAAATACCTTCTTCGAAGTCAGTTACCTAGATGGAAGAGTGTGAACTTAGAAGATGGATACATAATGGACAACCTACAACGAGGGTATCGAGCTTGGGAAGAGGAAGGTGACGTCGAAAACTTCCTCATAGAGTGGAAGCACACTCTTCTTGACCTGAAGAGCGAACTCGGTTTGATGAATGAGATCTGATGTAGCTAGAACGATAGTAGTTCAGCGTTCCCCCAAAGTTGCACTCGAAATTATGTACATACCATATATACGAATTGGAATTGTTCGCTCGCGCAGCTTACCCAGTCTTCAATATAGTCGAAATGGCCATTCGCATACGCAACAACGTACGTTGACATCGGAGGCGTTGTCTCGAAATAGTGACCTTCCAATTGCCCTCCAGGTCCTCAAGAAGAGGCGCCAAATTTGCATCGTGATCAGAGCCCAGCTCCAAGGCAGCCTTCTCGAAACTTGAAGACATGTTGCTCAGTTAATAGTGTTCTCCCGAGAGATCATAGTGATACCAAAGGTTGCTTTGAGTGAAGGCTCGTCCCAGCAAGGAAAGGCTTCACGAGCGGAGGTAGGCTAAGATAAAGCGTGGATCGTCTGGGTTGGTGAGAGACTCGTGATACTCTTACCTCGAACTGTGTTAATGCATAGAACTTCTTGCCATCCACCTCGTATGAGGACCTGTAGTACCCCAGCATGCTCCCAGTCAGCTCGCTAGAGAAATTCATAGAGAGCTCAGCCTGAGATCCAGCCGGAAGGACCTTTTCAAACTCGCAGGTAATCCGCTGACCATCCTCGTCGATGGACTGACTAGTAGGCTCGAGGCCGTTGGGAAAATCCTCGTTACAAAGCGTGCTGGACAAGAATTAGCCTTGATAATCGGAATATGGGTGAAGGAAGTCACGTACATTCCTTCCAGATCCAGGTTGGCACAATTGAATGTTATGGAGGACGTTTCTTCGTTGACAGTAAGCCTATTATGCCCTCCATTAATGACTTTTATCACCGCAGAAACCTTGGAGTAGGGCATACTTTACTTTCACGTATCCGCAGTATTCCAGTTTCTCTAAATCCGTCTTAATGACCAGATCATAGTGAGTAGGCTTGACATTCGTCGGTAGGCGGTACTTGTCCAAGTCGCCGGGAGAAATCTGAGCGGAAGCTGACATTGTACAGTATTCTGTTAAGCAGGTAAGCAATGAACAAAAGATGAGCTGTGGGTAGATAAAAAGCGGATGGGCTGCGCCGTTGGTTTGCGGTAAATAAAGCCCATGGCGAATCGCTCTCGTGATAACTGCAACTCAAGGTAAGCCGAATAAGGCTGGGAAGCAGCTATTTCTGTGCCAGCTCTCAAATAATTGTGACCCTATTGGCCCCATACCATAGCTTGGCAGTGACTGAGGAGATGTGCTGTAGAACCGCATAAATCCTGGACGTTCAAGCAGTGTGAATATGTGAAAGCCTCCGGTATAAATCTCATCAGAGGAGGTCAGAAGGTGCGAATTTGCGTAACGATATGGAGCAATAGGCCTTAAGCCGCCCGATGTCATGGGTTGAGCTTGCCACAAAGTCAAAATCACGGCGTGTGGGTGACATAAAAACCTTGACTTAGGGGTGTCAGGGAGGAGGCCAGTTTATCCTTGTTGACGCGCTTCAGGATTGTAGGATAGGCAATTCGGGGGACAAGGCCGACAGTACAAACGGCTGGTCTGCTTGAGGGGAGAATGTGTAAACTTTCAACGAAAGCAATTTGTATATGGTAGGCTTCCTCAAGACTACATCAAGACCAGACTTTACTCCAAGCCGTGACCGCATCCTCTTTATCAACACCCAAGGTATTCCAAACTTCCACAGCCAACTTCTTCTCCGCCTTGCTCATGAACAGCAACACCGTCTCGAACCTCTTTACCTCACCGAAACTCTGCATGTACTCTTTGATCAACTTTGCTTGGACTCCCGACGAGCCTGCCGCAAGGAGGACTTCCTTGAAAAGAGTGAGGATGGAGACTAGAAGGGACGTTTCAAGGGACGTTTGGAAGAGTGAAGGGAATCTTGATGATGGAATTGTCTGCACATAGTGATAAGGAAGTTATTGTGGGCAATTGCCAAAGGAGAAAAGAGCTGCACTAACCGTAATCAAAGCCCACCGATCCTCAGAGATGGGTCTACTTTCCCAGCTCCTCGAAAAATCGAACAACGTCAGGGGTCTTCCTGACCCTGAAGAAGTCAGCGGAAAGAGTGTCGAATCACCTCCCTCCTCTACCTTTAACACATTCACAGACTTCTTGCCCTTAGCGTCTGTACTAGAGGCGGAACTAGGGGATGGGCTCTCCCTGGTAGGAAATATGGTGTTCTGCCCAGATGCACGGAAAATCCCACCACCGACACGACTTGGCCGTGCAGTTTCGCGGGTTGTTTTGGCATCTTTGAATGTGCGAGGCTGTTCCGGTTGCGGGGAGGTGGGTACTGTGGCTGCCGGGGTGGTAGGTGTTGGCGGGGAAGTTGGGGTAGCGGAAGGAGGGGCGGCAGGTTTGGGAGCAGCTGTTTGGGTAGTAGAAGCTGGCGTAGTATCTGACTTATTGAGGGACCGTGTAGACACTGGTTTTAGCGACTCTTCTGCCCTAGACGCAGGTTTGGGACCCGGAGAAGCTGGCTTGCTTTCGGGCTTTGGGGCAGACGCAGAGGAAGGGTTGATTCTATTATCTCTATTGGCACACGCCGTCTCTTTGGTACATTCGCAGGAGGTGGGGAAACGGAAATGGGTTTTGCTGGAGCCTAAGTGATCTGCCTTAAGCACTTCGGTGGACGAAAAGTAAGAGAAGATTGCACCTTCTGTTTCCTCCTCACGAGAAGGCTCTCTAGCTTCTTGATCTCTTCAGAGATTGCAGCGTTTGAAGGCTCGCGTTTGATGCCTTGCTTGAGGTCTGTTCGTCTATGTGAGTTTACACGTCCTAGTGGCAGGGAGAACGAGATAAGTACCTGAGAGGGCATCATCCAATTTTCCCAACGATGATCTTGCTTGACCACGTCTAAAGAGTGCTTTTGCATTCAATGCATTTAGGGCAAGGACAGTCGAGCAGTCCCGCTCAGCGTCTTCATATCTGAATTCGAGGAACAATCAGCTTAGTTCATGTGATTGTTGACGATAAAAGTGTGAGGGAGCAGAAGTCGCAGAACGTACTTGCCTAGCTTAAGGTATGCAGCGGCTCTATTCAGTGGAAATGTGTGGTCGTTTCGGTCTGCAACTATTGCAGCAGAATAATGACCGATTGCTGTGGGATAATCGGCGGCTTTGAAGGCTGCATTTCCCTGTAGAATGAACACATTGAGAATTATCTCGTTTCCTGATGGAATCCAACCAACCTTTTCCTTTTCTGCTTGTGCTTTTGTGTTTGCCATGTTTTCAGGAGGTACGGTAGTTGAAGAACGTTGGGTCTGAAGGTGGTGGCAGAGGAAAAGCGCAGAAATACCGATTACGTGATCGGCGTGTCTTGGAAAGTAGCGGTGGCGCAGTTGGAACTACGTCGGAATCTCCGTGAGACGCGTCGACGCCTCAACCACTTGATGGTAAACAAGGCCATTCTTCAAACGACATTGAGCATTGGTATAAATTCACATAAGACACGGTCGTAAGAAAAAATTGTTCCTATATCAGTCATTGAAATGGTGTGGCGCTAGAGACTAAGAGAGACTCGAGAAGTAATCACACATTCTCTATCGACCCCGAAAGCCAGGTTATTCAAGAGGCTCAGGATATTAAGATACAGAAACTATGTATATCACTGGCCTGATAAGTTACGAATAGTCACCCTGAGGAGACAATGTCATTTAGACCCCCTCCAGAATACGCGTCCAGTGGCCTTGTGCCAGTGCCTTGAAAGCGAGGAAGCGCTTCAGGGCAAGCTTTCTGTACTCTACGTCCTCCATCCCAGTCCTGGCGCGTATGGTGTGCATGGGTACAGTCACACACCGAAAGACCCGTGTTTGGGTAGCGAGATACTGGCCAGTAATGACAGCATTGCTCAGCTCTGTGGTAACCGGGACTAGATAGAAGGTAGGGCGGGTACCGCTCATCGTGATACAAGGGATGGTCGTGTCATCCAGGGGATCGAGGCCACGGGCTATTCGTTTTGCGTTGTTGAATTGAAAAGCTGCTATGGCCTGGGCGACGACTCGAGATTCTGCTGTAGTCTTGTTTGCAAGGCTCCCATCCTCAATGAGCACCAAGAGGACAAAGGTAGGACGGTGAAGAAGACACACGTCCGTCCGAGCGACGCGGTTGGCATCGCCGCAGATGATGAGAGGAATAGTGTGATGTGCGCACAGAATGTTGCGATGATTGCTGAAGCCCAGAAGCTTCAGCGTCTCCCGGGCAAAGTCGTTAATGAGACACTCTTGGGTGGCTCTGGCGGCTAAATCAAGGTAGCCGAGATATCCGGCAGCGAATTTAGAAAGGCCAGGATTGTCGTCGTCAGGGGGAGAGTTGAGAATGGCCGAATCGATGTGGTCGAGCGATGGGTCTGGGGTTGGGAAGAACTGGCCTGGTGGAACAGATGATATGGTGATGTTGTACCCGATGAGCTCGTTGGCGGTCCAGTCATTTCCCGACCTGGCAGACCGAATGACATTAGCCATAGAAGTGTGGAACTCTGAATCAATGGAGTGAACGACTTTTAGGATGTGTAATGACCAGGCGAAGGTCCTCATTTGGATGAATGCTATTGACGCGTTGTTTGGTCTTGATGGACGCCATACTTATAAAGTGGCGTAGTATGCTAATCTCGAAATAATGCAATTGTTTTGGGGCCAGTTGTATCAATAACCTTTCTCAGCTACCTAGTTATTACAGATTCGGTACAGAACTTCGTGAAATATGAACTCGAATAGAATAATTGAATGGCAACGAAAATATACGATATTCATACTGATATTCTGTAGTTAAGAGGAAGAATAAGCAACGTATAATGTTACCATAGGCAAGCATGTAAAAGTCTCAAAAAGTTGGAGTATATGATATACGACAAAGAAAACATAGGGACGAAGAGATCACGTCCGGAAAAGGAATTTGATCAAATATGAAAGACCAACAATTGTACGGTCAAAGTACACTATGAAATTCAACAGAACTGCCTTCATTACACCCTTTGAAATTCGAGTACTACTGCTGGGACGCCTACAAGTTTGTCCGGATGACATATGTTAAGTTGTAATACTTTTGATCATTCAGAGTTCCAATGCCATAGTTGAAGGACCGCAGCGTGTCACCCGCTGTAGGAACACTCCCAGATATCTTCAACCTGAGACCTGGAAGGTCATACGAGTAGTTCGTTTCGGCACTGAGAAAGTTAGATGGCAGCGACAAGCCACTAATCCCAGATATGAGAAGTGTCATGATATTAGACGTGCCATCCGAGAGCTTCGGAAAAGCCTGAGAAGGTGGATACGACACTGTTAGATTGGTCGATGAGGCAACGGACGAGATCGTCCGCGAGGTGGAGTAGTGCTGTCAAGGTTCCGCGTCAATACCCAGTGATTCAGCAGAAAGAGAGAATTACCGAGATCCACCCAGTCTCGCCCTCGCCTGCTTCCCAGAGAATTACCGCTGGAACGTGCTGACCAGGATTGATAGCCGCACCCCCAACGACGTTGCTGTCGATCTGCATCCCGCCCACACTCAGACCGGGTTCATTCCAGGAAGTGTAGTTTCTTGGCACAGAGAGGGAGTCGAACGGTGGGGAGACTGCTTGGGTTTGGTAGGAGCAGCCCTGGGAATTGTTGAATTGGGTAAGCTGGGAGAGAATAGCTTTGGGAACATATGGGTCATGAAACTTGGCGGTGAGTGGGGTGCTTCAGGGGACGAATGATCACTTCGCAGAAATTTAGAGAAGGGAGGAGAGGCGTACAGCGCGATGATAGTGCCATCCCCGTAATGAGCACTTCCAACAAGAGGGAGCGGGAGTGGCGCAGTATCGTCACTGAGACCTCCAATAAGGCCAGTAACCTGGACGCCTAGGATGCCAAGATAGTCTTTCTGGTGATACAAGCATTGCTTAGTGGACCATTTTCGATAAAGGGGAGGTGAGAGTCAACATACGAGGCTAAATCCATACGATCTATCCCACGGACCACCTAGTGTCCTCAGACTCGGGTTCCACAAAGCACCAATGGCCTTCCAAGTTTGAGTGATGATATCGGGTGCACGTTGAACAATTGCAGAGCCCTTAGGCATGTATCCCCACAGGGAGAGTGCGTAGAGGGAGACACCCGTATAT
The DNA here is from genome assembly GCA_944990035.1 of Clitopilus passeckerianus. NCBI lineage: Eukaryota > Fungi > Basidiomycota > Agaricomycetes > Agaricales > Entolomataceae > Clitopilus > Clitopilus passeckerianus. The sequence continues at coordinate 22,924 of CALYLX010000062.1, forward strand.
GTTCCAGTGTTGAACTATTTTGAACTATATCTCGTACAGATTAGGTGGAAGGGGGCGGGCGGGACATACCTCACTCAAAGACCCATAGCGGTCGAACTCGGTAATTGCTTGACGAGCCCACTCATTTCCCCAGTATGTCATGTTGGCATCTGAAGCCATATGCCCCACATATGTGGCTGCCATGACTCGCATGTACCAGGGATTCGAGTATACGGGCCGTACTAGATGCCAAACACCAGTTTCAATAAGATTCAGGGTTGCCACAATGAAGAGAAGACGTACAATTATCTCCATCCACGCCGCCTACCCTCTAACCGTCTCCGATAGTCGCATTATACATGCTCTCCTTCATAAGCTCGAGAAGTCCCGGTTCTAACAGGTGCTGAAACTCCTCCATTGCGATAATCCAAGATGTGCATACGAATAACCCTTGATTTAGGTTGTATGATCCATAAGGCTGGGGTGGATAGACGTCCCCTGGGTCCGGGGCCGTGGGCGCATTCTTGAAGGTTCCGAACCAGAGTTTGGTGGGGTCTGTGTACTGTTGCTTAATCCTACGCAAGGGGGCAGAAGAGAGGGGATATAAATAGATTTTTAATGAGAGACGGTAGGCAAACCTACACGTTGTGGATGATCTGACTCGCTGTCTTGACGTCGTCGTCTCTATTTCGAGCTAGCAGACCGACGGCGTACCAGGATGAGTAACGAGGCGAACCAAACTGAGGGTGTAACATGAGCGTTGACAGAGAAGGAACGCGGGGTAAGGAAAATTCCTGACCAGGAATGGCTTTCTGAAGTTGCTGTCGAGCCCGGTCATACCGTACTCGAACAACTGCCGTTGGTTCTTGGAAAGACCGTCGAGATATTTCTCCACATGGAGCGCACCTCCGTCGGGCACTTTGATGGTAGGATCGGCAAAAGCAGTGAGAAAGCGAGAGGAAGCCCAGAGGAGAAGGACATAGAGACAGAACGCCTGTAGCATCCTGCCTACTCGAGTTCAAGGCAAAGTTCAAGGGCTAATATTTGCCTTAACGATATAGCAAACGAAGACTTCCGTTCCATCATCTGCAGGTTTTTATGTATCCAAACGAGTGCATAGGTTTCCATGCTTACAACCCCTGTTGAGCGGGCCGGTCGAGAGAACGTGATTGTGGTGAAGAGAGAGCCCGAAAGAACCTGATGACTGTTCCTTCGTAGTCCAGGTCAAGTGACATCAATGATCTTCATCTCCTCAATCTCGATTAGCCTGAAGCCAGGTTCAAGCCAAGCTGTGGCTCAGGGAGCTAATGGTTGCCTGAAAATCATGCGGAACCAAAATGCAGGAAAGGGGGCTGTGTATCCAATCCTGCAAGTACGGTATCGTAAGGAATGTAAGTAGGTCAAGTAGTACTCATGACCGGGTAAAAGGCTATTCCGATAAATTAGAGTGCAGCATTAATTAAATAAGCAAGGTATAGTATACACTCGAAGTTTGTTCATCAAAGCGTGGAGACACGTTACACATCCCGAGCAAGATCTTTCTCGAGGGCGTCAGCCCCGGCCCGTGTTGCCTGAGATTCCGTGCTTGGCATGGCCTCGGATTGTGGCGCAGCAGCCGCCTGACGGTCCTCACTCCTTCGGACGAACCACTGGATGAGAGGAAGCGATATGCATGATATGGCGATCCAAACAATCAGGACTGCGAAGTTATTACCGAGTTGGTTCTTGGTCCCAAAGACAATGGTGCGGACGGCCTTAGAGACGTTGTAGAATGGTGCAACGTAACCGTAGCGGAAGACGACGGGCAAAACTTCGATAGGGAAGATGCAAACGGAGACGTTGGCTAGGGTGATGGAATGTCAGCTTGAGTACAAAGGAAGGATGAGGTGGCCAACGTACCTATGATCCAGAGAATCATGAAGAACGGCATGAATCGGATGGTTAGGAGAGTGATGAGACTCTCAAGGGCAAGGCCGCTGAGGAGGAGCTGTCAGGATAGAGGGCCGGTGTAAAATGAGACCAATACTTACACTGAGAGCATGCCAACCCAGTTGAGCATCCAGAAAAGAACGAAACCACCGTGGCCGAATTTGCGAGTAAAGTCGACTTGAAAGGCCAAACTCAACAAAGCGTAGAAGAGCTGTGGGGTATTTGAGAAATCATTCAAGTTATCTTATGAGCTGGACTCACCGCAAGGACAAAGTAAGCCACGAATGACGATGCAAGACGAACATATATCAAAGATTTTGTCGTGAGTTTCTGGCCAAGCCCTGAAGCGTCGCGAGCACCCGCGCCAATCATCTGGGTGGTAGCATGATTAGGGATTGGTTGAGACTACGGTTCAGTCAAGAGACGTACCACAACGAAGAAGGCTAGGATAAGCTGGTAGAGAAGTCCAACAAAAGTAATTGCGGTCGCTCTGTCAAACGAGAAAAGATCAGAAGAGGCACTTTCAGGAATGAAAAGCCACGTACACAGGGACATCGAAAGGAATAAGGTTGTGGAGAGTATAAGCTATCGGTGTCAACACCGTTTGGGGGGATGTTTGGAGAATGGCGGTGATGTTGGCATTCGAGGTAAGTAGCTGATGGGTTGCCTGAATGGCAAACCTTTGAATAATTTGCTGGAGGGCTGCTTCAGCGGATGGCCTAATCAGACTCCGGCTGGAAGGGACAGGTCAGCAGTCTGGAAAGAATTATAATTGAAACAAAACCTACTAGGCATTCTCATTACGGGCTTCGACGCCGTAGACTGTCAACGCAGAAGTCGGATCATAGGAGGCATTCGGTGAGGCGTAGGAAGCTTGAAGGCGTTGCGTAGCACCTTCGTGGACTGGAGAGCAATCATGATTAATATAGCCTCGTTCAGATATAACCGTTGTACGCACTTGCAATGGCCACCCACGTCTTATGCTCACGGACCTGGCCCGCTAAATCCTCAAGTCCACCGGGGAACTGGCTTGCTGGAACGGACGACCATGTTACTTTGCCAAGCTGGCTAAGCTGAGGCGAAGTCAAGGCCTGGGCTACATTCTGTCCCACAAATCCTCCATCAAAATCCTAGAGAAGAAGAAGCAATGTTAATCCTCGAAGAAGTCAGCATTCCAAATATAAATTGATGGCTCACAATCACCCAACCAGGGAGATTCCGCACAGGACTCTTCCATAATGCGCCCCAATACATAGAGAAGAAGGCAAATACAGCAAGGATAACGGAGAAACATCCGCCTGCCAAGATTTTGAGGTATAAATTCCTTGCAGCAGTATTGTCCTTGTCGGTGAAGTTCACGCGACCTGGCACCTTCGCTTTGCCACTTATGTTTGTGGATGAGCTTGTACCCGAAGTTGTGGAATGTGTCGACATTCAACGTTTCAACTGCGAGTGAGGCGTCGGGGGGAAATGTGGGGGATTCTCGAGGAGTTTTGAGGTCATAGGGCTTCATTTTTATATTTCATCACGCCCTTGCGATCCTCCACAGGGTCGCCACAACCGCGAAGAGTGCCTCCGTGAGTAAGCAATGGTCAGCTAATTCTGAAGTGCATCAGCCAATCAGAACGCCCGGATGGGACGGATACACGGAAGAGATCAAAGGCCCCATCAAGAACCGTACGCGCCTTGGTAGCTCTTTGGGACTGCCCACCATGAGTTACCGGTAGCGTTTCCGGACGAGTCGACGGATGTTAGGTAGCTGTGACATGAAGATAACCATCTTTATAAATTGGTGACGAGTCTCCAGCGGCAAGCTCCTTCAGGCCGACCTCTGCTCGATGGTGGAAGTAACCGTGATGATGATGACAGCAATTCGCATCCGTCTTTCCTTCCGAGGTAAAATACTGGGGGCTTTCCGGGGAACCAAGGTGGCTACACGACAGTGCACGACCTCGGACAGAATTGAAGGGAAACTGTCCTATGACACTATCAATGGCATCCTAATTAGGCGCAGTCTGACGTCTTTTTAGCGTTACTGACGATAGAAGGCTCACTATCTTATCAGATAGTTCCAGCGACCGATGCCACGTACGCTCCATTGTATGGTCATGATTTGGCTGTTACCATGTCCCTTCATGTACCATAAGGGGGTGTACCAATTCTCGGACTGGCAGCTGACAAGCTGCGAAGATTGTGATGAAACGCTGAAACACTGGGTCGCCCGATGACCAACCATCTAAGAAATGAAGTAGAATTAGAGTATACAGAAGTACTGGGATCTATGCGTTCTATGCCAAATGATACAGCGGAAAACCCATGATAGAGAAAAAGGCCATGAAAATCGAGGAAAGCATGTGGTATGAGTTGTGAACATGGTATATGGTGTCTAACGTGTCCAGAATGGTCGTATGCGTCAATCAAGCGAAAGGTTTAGTTACCTTCGCCCTCTTTTGCAGCTGCTTCACGTTCCTCAGCGGCTATGCGCCATTTCTCACCTTTCCAGGCTACGAGCAGCGTTAGAAGTCCGCTGATCAACATGAGGAAGCCCCAAATGGTCCAAGTCCAACCTAGATGAACAACCGTGAACAAGGGATGGACTAGCAAGATCGGATTTAAACTTACCATCACCGACACCATCCTGTATGGGGAATATCAAGGAAGTGTTGCGAGTAGCGAAAGCTGGAATTCATGCTTACCTGAAGGGGAACTGCTATCTCCGTAGCCACGAAGGCAGAGACTCCTCTGAATGCACTGTTAGTAGCAACGGCAGTGGAGGAACGACCTGCATTTGCGTCAACGATGTACGCAAGGGTACTAGCATAGGTAGAGCTGTAGGGAACGTGAGCCCTTCTTCCACATGTGAGAAGAGGAAAACTCACATCGAAAGGAAGCCACACATGAACAACATCACGCAGATGCCAGAGACATGTACTCGTTGTTGGCAGAGCCAGCCGAAGCCAACAGTGAACAGCGGGAAAATCAAAGCGGTGTAAGTGACACTCTTCAAGCGCATCTAGAGCAAAAAAAGAGGGAGGGAAAGATACATATGGTTATACCGAACGAAAGTCTTGTCATCTCTGCTTGCCTCGGGATAGCTGACACCGCCATTTTTAGCCTTGAGTCGGGCGAGAATCATGTCTGACCATCGGCCACCTAGAACACTCCCTGAAAGGCATCCTACGAGGAACGATCTGAGTCAGACGATTAGTAGGTAGGTCTAATGCAGGGCATACCCAATCCGTAGGATAGCAAAACGAGCCCAACTTGCAGGGGATCATAACCGTAATTGCGAGTGAGCGTTCTTGCTGTCGTATAAGCAATCAAGTAGCCGAAAGCGAACAAGAGACCTGAATGGCGTTTAAGAACCAACCTCGCCGAAGGCATGACATCAAACAACTCACCAGATCCGAAAAGAATAACCAAGTTATTCCATCGACGCAAGACAAAGGTGATTGGCTTGAATGGGTTGACATCTTTAAGAGAAAGCTCGATCGAAGGTACATCCCCTTCAGGACGGGTAAACCCTTCTCCCGGTCAGGGATAGAGGTTTCATTGACAGGTAAAACGACGGGAGTCTCGTCGGCTTTCACGCTTCCATCAATAGAGTTACGCGCAGTAGAGTTGGCGCTTGCTGCCTTCATCCTTTCCTTCATGATATTTTGGTATGTCAGGCTGCGCTGTGGCCGGAAGGTGTCGTTGAAGAGAAGAGGAAAGAAAGCGACGTCGTGCCGGCTACTATCGCTAGGAACCAGAAAATAGCGCGCCAGTTGAATCCTGTGGTTAAACCTCCGCCGAGGATTGGACCTAGGGACTGAATAGAACAAATATGAATATGGTGCATGCAGTCGAGTATTGAAGTTGCCTTACTGGGCCAAGAAGGGGTGCCATGTAGTAGATACCCATCTGCCATCATCTAAGGTTAGGACACGTTGTTCACAACGTCAAGAGAGGTGGACTTGCCTTTGTTCCTCTCTCATGAGATTCAAAGATATCTGCAAGCGTAGCCGCACCAATGGTAATCACAGCGCTGGATCTACGGCCAATTTAATATGTCGAGTAACGGCGAAATGTTAGCCATTGCCTACCCTGCTGCCTGGATGGCCCGTGAAATAATCACTCTATGGGGTGTTCAGGAAAGCATGCGTTCGAGGAGCGCGCGTTACTCACAGCTTGATGGTTTGACTGACGGCGGCAATTATCGAGCCGATAGTAAAGAGGGCAAGCGAAACAATGTAGACGTTCTTTGATGAAAAGTCAAAAGGTGGTCGGATGAGGCTGAAGGGATTTGCTAACCTTCCTTCCTTTAATTTCGCTGATGGCACTCCATATCAAAGGCACGAGCCCCTGAACAAGGATGAAGACTGCTATACTCAAACTGAATTGTGAGGGGCTAGCTGGAAGGTCTTCTTGCATCTGTTCAACCGCCGCTAAGGAGGGAGAGAAAGAGCATCAGATACAAGGCATGTTCAAGACAACTAAGACTAGCTTACGATTTTGAATACTACCAGCAAGACCAGCAATCATCGCCGCAGAGGATATTAGCACCAGGCTAACATTCTAAGGTATCGATATCAGTCATCTGTAATCGACAGCGGGTACGATGTCAGAACCTTCCGAAGCGGAGACCAGGCTCTTGGATCGTTCTCCACTGGGATATGCTCGATATCCACAGGTACACGAGAATTAGGGGAGCGGAGAGAATTATTCATGGATATATTCGATGAGGAATTACCAGGGAAAATTGAGAAGAGAGGAGAAAAATTGGCAGAAACTGCTGGAGTTCTAGCGCAGAGAAGAGCTCATATATATAGACCAGTGCACATGCTCTGTCAATCTCCAGCTAGCGATAACTGGGGTCAAAAGTGAGTCGACCTGACCGAAGGTCCGAAAAACATGAAGCAAGAGCTATTTGCCGAGGATCACATGACGTAGTGGGCGTTCTTAGAGCCGCCGGCAACTCGATTAACCGGGCGAAGCAATTCCGCCATTGGTGCAGATGTCGGCCGCACGACTTGAATATCTGCAACGCGGAATAGGAGGTTGTAATATTAGAGCACCAGCTACATACTATTTGAATGTACGAGACTGATTTCCGCGTTTAACCTCACTATGTGCTTTAGGAGGCGCAGGGAAGTCGCCGTAGAAATGACCTGCGACTATGGAAACATGAGATAAGGGTGCCACGAGTTAGAGGAGAAGCCTTACCCTTCTTCTGCCGCCTCTGCCTCTTCTCAGAAGTCACCTCAAGGTCAGGGTTATCGTCCAAGATATTGGATACCGTAGAGAAATCGAAAGGCTCTTGCTCTTGGTCAGGGTCTCCCGCAGCTTCGGAATTCGGAATGCCTCGAGGGTTTGGTTTTTCGTTCAGGTTGGCATCTGGTTGTGCCTTGAGGCCTCTCTTACGCTTCTTCGGCCGCGCTTGGCCGACCACGACAATCGAATCGTCGATCTCTTGGGAGATTGTCTTGCGTTGGGCAGCAGGGACGTAAGGGATTTCGATCTGTACATCTGGCACTCCCGAGGGCAGTTCGTCGATCTCAGCCTCCTTCTCGGTAATCTCGACCTCGATGGATGGCTTGGCAACCTTCGGGAAACTTTAATCGAGTGCTTCGGTAGGGTAATGAAGTCATACCTTAGGCGCCGACGGTGCAATTACCAGCGTGTTGTTGATACGAGAAACCAATTCCAGAAACTTTGGAGTATGTCCATGAGAGTGATTGGATATCTGTGGAGTTCTTAGAAACTTTGTTCTGTACAGAAGCGTGTAAGCTTACATTACTTGCTGCCGGACGCTGCAGTACGCGTGCGCTACCGAGCAAAGTACTTTTTGAAGCGAGAAATGAAGGATGCGCAGCAGTTCTCGAAGAGCCAAGCAGAGCGGATGTAGGGGCCAGCGATCCAATGGGTGCTATTTTTTGACGAACGTTGGTCAGAATTAACCAAAACAAGAAGGAAAAGAGTTTACTCTTCGACCACAAGGCATCTCGAGTCATAACTTGTGGTGTTTCAGGCTTTTGCGAACCCGTGTCGCTGTCCTTGACTTCCATTTGTACGTCTTCTTGCGTTGGTTCCGATATCGCGTCGCCAGAGGTAGAAAGAGATTGCTTAACTGCAGTTTTGATTCTATCTAACAACTGCTTGGCGCGACGCCGCACAACAGGCGGTACAGGATGAAAAACAGAAAGCAACGCCGCCATATCCGCAGGCGGCTGCTCGGCCAGTTGGAAAAGGTAATGGTTGGGGAGCACATATCTGTTCTGGAATTGAGCACACGGTCTTTAGGTTTAAGCATGGGCTGATTTACCGAGTACTCTCGTCTTCCTCTCTTGCGACAGTTTCTCTCCATTTGTGGATCACCTGGTAGACGTTCCTGTGCATTGCACCAATGCCAACTCCTGGTCCGCCAGCCGTCAGGGGAATCTTGTTCCATTTACGAGCGAGCGTATCCCATCCGCCACTGCCCGTGCCACCAGATTCATCATAGAATTCCTTTTCGTACGTCTTCAGGGCAGTCTCCTCTGAGCGAGAAAGCACCTGCTTGACGAGTGCGTGGCCAGGATCGCTCGTCGAAGATGTTTCCATGGGTGAACCGACGCATGACTGAGAACGAGACTGAGCTCTATCTATCAGGGCGTTCCGAAGGCTGTCGTAGATGTAGAGTAGATAGTGGGTATCCGAACGCGCATAATCTATCATTTCTTGGGGAAGTGGTCTGAAAGCTTTTAGCAAGCACTTTTACTGGCATGAGGATGGGGCCTTACCTCATACGCCAATCTGCTAACTGGTACCGCTTGTCGGGTATGAAATCGCAGTACATCTCAAGGAGATTGGCTAGACCATGTCTGGGAAATTCTGGGAAACAAGTCAATGAAGGGAAACATGAATGGTCCGAGGGCATCAGTACCTAGCAGCTTTGATGCGTGGAAGGTGTCAAACAGATTCACGATGTACAAGTCAAAGTTTTGTTGGAGCCAGACTATGTCGCTATCCGCGCCGTGGAATATCTGTAACGGGCTGAGGAGAGAGGATAATGGGTGTGGTACGGACACAGACCTTGACTATATCTGGGTTTGTGAAAACCTCATTCAATTCTGTCAACTCTTCCCTCAAGACAAGAGTATCAATAATCCAATCTTCTTCCCGAGTACTGATTTGCATAAGGCAGACAAATCCATGATAAGAGCGATAGCTGTGATGCTCCAAATCGACGGCAATTTCTATAGCTTGACGCAACTTCGCAAGCATCGACTGAAAATCTTCTTCTGTCGCGACCCAATGGAAAGCTGTGGTGGAGAAGTCTTTGGGTTTCGTAGGCACAACAGGTCGAAACATGCGTTCTGGGTAGGACATGTGTGTGATTTCATATCGATATGGATGCGTTGATCTGCGATTTAAAACGTCAGAATGGCCAAGCCGTTTGTGAGGCAAAGGAGAGGGTGTACATGAGTGTAGAGGCTGATGAATTTGCGTCGGTATCACTAAAGTTGTAGCTGGCAGGCACTTTTGCGTTGTACTTGTGGGGTAATGCAGGATACCAAGGTGAATCGTCATTTATGATTTTGCGCTTGAAGGATAACTGGGGTTTACGGAGGTTTGCTACGTGTTGAATGACGGGCTCATGTTTGCCAACAGCGGCAGTCTGTAACAAAATGAATAGACTGGCCTCTACACGTTGGAATTGACAGACCTTTTTGGGAGGGGGGAGCACGGTATTCACAGCGATTGCAGGTGCTTTAGAGACACCGAGAAATTCGTCTAGGCAGATATCCTATATAGGCTTAGTTCAAATTAGCGCAAAGAGCTATGAAACAGCGTACTGTTCGTTCAAGGAGCTGGTCCATAGAATCCACCACAAGCGAATGGAAATTGTCGACCACATCGTCTTGATTGGCCAGTTTCGCCTTCCCTTTTGAGCGGTTGGACGATGAATCGACCGTAGATGCCAGGGAAATCATCTTATTCGTAAGAGCAAGGACTCTTGAGGAGAAACTGTCCAACTCTTGGGCAAATGACTGGTCCATAGAACGGTGGTAGGCCGTGTCGTTTGGCAGTCCGAGAGCATTGCGGGTGGCCTTGAGAGCTGCAACTTGAATGTTAGAGTTCAAAGTATCAAAATTTTGAGTTGTAACTGCTGTGCTCGTCGATGATTCTGCACTCATGACTGAGAAAGGCCTGCTCGTTGCAGATTGATCGTCCGGAGCCGTCGCAGACGTTGAAGCACGCCCTCGGATTCAGAAATTTGGTACACGTGACTGACTGGGCAAAGTAGTTCCGATCTCCGAAGCCAGATCCGATGACTTGTACTCTCAGCAACCGAATTCTTGACCGAATTATACAAACAAGTAGAGAAGTGTCGTAGCAGTCATGATTTCGTTTGTGAGATAGCATACGAGAACTAGTACATGTACCTAAACGCAGGGGATTTGGGACCTTGGCCCAAGTCTTCAGTGTCGACGTCAGCAGCCGTAATGTTGACCCCTTGCTCCCGATTTCGTCGTCGGTTCTCATATCGCATATACACTCCGACACTGTCAATGCATAGTAAGCGGCAGATCTTGGTTCAATTCATCACTTACCTAGCAACTAGAAGGAGGCAGAAACCGCCAAACGCGGCTGAAAGTTTGCATCAGAACTCTGATTCCAGCCAACTCGCATAGATGCTCACCCGAAGTTGCGAGTGCTATAAGACAGAATTAGCGTGGAGAAGGAGTTTAATATAATCACAATACATACCAGGAACATATTTAGGCTCGTCTTTGGCTCTGAATACGTTTGTAGATATCAAACCGGCCGAATTAGCAACCGCGACTGAAAAGTGGAATAGGTCACGATCGGGGAATACAGGCCAACCATACAAATATCGTGCTTACCCATGACTGCGGCAACAACGGCGCGACGAGACTCGCTCGGCGTATTGTTTGAGTACCTAGAAAAGATGAGTATATTTTCAGATTCTGGTTTTCAGGGGTTTACCATGCGCTGACGAGGACCGATGGAGCAAAGGCCTGTATTCAGATTATCATGTGAGCCATCCCATTGAAATGGAAGAGACCCGCTTACCCCTATCGTGAGCAGGAAGCATGCAAAATAAGCCACTGTCTTGTGAGCCAAAGGGTCGATGCATCCTAGAACGATGAAGCCGGCCAAAGCAGTCGCCAACGGTATACATCTAAGGGTAACAGGGTGAGAACGAACAAGCAGCTCATGCAGAGCAATCCAAACTTACATGTGAATGGACCGTTCGCGGAAATAGTCAGAGGAGAAGGTCAGAAGAAGAAGTGCGACCGTTCCGACGACATTAGGTGCCACCGTATACAGGTTTGTTTTGACAGTCGAATATCCCAGGCTCGCCACGATCTGAGGTAGGAAATTGTTCACACTCGCCAATGGAACGCCGAAGGAAAGACTGATCAAGGCCCAGATCCTACAGAAGGGTTGAATGAACGAGATTCGGTAGAGGAAGCAGGTCACTAACCAGTACATAGGATCTTTGAAAGGCCTGAATGCATCACGGATGTTTAGCTTCTCGTCGGCAGTGACGGAAGAATCCATGAGGATGCGAGCTCTTGCGATAGCCTTCTCTCGCTCGCTAAGGCGGCTCCATGTCGATGGGGATCGAGGAAGCCACAACAAAGCAAAGATAGCAAACGCCACAGTGCTGCCACCTGTAAAATATCTCAGGGATTGACCGTTACGTGAACCTGGATAAGCTGACCTTCGATCCAGAAGAGGAACTGCCAACCGTGATATTTGGTGTGGTGGATGTGAAAGACTCCAAAAGCGATGAGACCTTCAGCGCGAATATTGTGAGAGATACGGTCTACATGCCAGCGGAGTCATTACAGACCTGAAAATGCTCCAGCAATTGAAGCCGCAGCTGCAGGGTTCCTTAATCAGTGGCCTTGACCCCTGACATGAGCCGTTGCTCACCGTAAAATAGACCAACGCGAGAAGCGAGTTCATTCCGCTTGTAGAAAGTGGACAGGTAGAAGACCTGCGTGCACGGTTAGTCCTATCCTCCACGAGATGGGTCACAAGACATACCACGCCGGGCAACATGGCCGATTCAAAGATACCTAGGAAAAATCGTATGGCGAAGATTTCTGGAAAGCCAGATAAGAATGCGACGCTGTGCGAGGATTTTCTGCTCTCGACTAACGGGAAAAGTTCTTTGCGATTCCGGCAAACAGAGACCTGCACCACCACGTATGAGAGTCAACAACTGTCCAGGGGCTATTTGACGCACATGGAACCCTAGGTTAGGCGTGAGTTCGATACTAGATATTAAGGCTTGTGGCGGATGTACAAAACCAATCATCATGCAAGGAAGCACTCTGGCTGCTGAGTAGCGTTTGACGAGCAGAGATATCGGAGTTCCGAACCTTTATCGCGAATGAACACCATTTCACAGTCAAAGAAGGCTTCCCTTACAGACAGAAAGGAACCTAGAAGCGAATTTCAGCTAAACTCGGTGTGCATGTTCTAGACGGAGAGCTTACATAAAATATCATAACAAGAATATAGTACTTTGAAAACAGTCAGCCCAGGTGTTTGTGAGACGAAGAATTCACGCACCTGGTTCCCAGTCAACCCGATGTCCTTGTCCCAGCCATCGGTTTTTGCGTTCCCCACGTTTCCTTTGTCCAGAGCATTGCATAGATACCTACATTATCGGTGTAAGCACAGGAAATTCACCAAGACTGGTTCCTGCAGCGCACATGAAGGTCAAAGGAGGCAAGAGATAGAGATCGAACTTGCGACGAAGGCGGCGTTCTTCCTCCGGGTTCACAAGCACCTTCGTGTCCTTTGAATCGGTATCGATATCCTTCATGCTTTGAGTGCTGTCTGAGAAAAGAGGCCTAGTATTTGGCTCGCCCTTCAATCCAGTAACACTTCAATGGTGCTTTTTGGCTGGCGATAATGACTAAAGGTTTTTCGGCACGAACTTTAAAGCATTCCATTGAATGGTGTCCATCATAGTGGGTCGCATGCTTCTGGTCCCCATAAGTACTAGTGTTCCACACCGAAGAAGCATATTAACGTGAATGCGGGGCATGTGCCGAGTGAGATAGCGCGTGGAGGTGGTCACTGGACGAACACGTCGTGGCTGGGATCATGATGAGTGGTGGATCCGGTAAAGCGGCCCGGCGGCACGACGCTACAAAAGGGTTTACTCCTGGCAAGTCAACAGACGCCCACAGTTCAACTCTATTTTCTCAGTTTACCGTTATCCAAGATGACCACCATCGAAAAGATCAACTCACCCAAAAACCCTGCTGTCCCTCATATCCTCTGTAAGTAGGAAGGGAAATGCTGCTGTAATATCTCTGACAATCCCCCGATCTAGCCCATGCCACCAAGATCCCCGGACTCATCTTCGTGAGCGGACAGACACCCGTCGATGGGAATGGACAATTAGTTCCCGGAGGTATTAAAGAACATACCGTGAGTGCCTTGAGGCTTTGATAAGGCGATTGGAGACCTTAACTTCGTTTCAATTCCCGACATCTCTAGGCCCAATGCATCTCGAACATCGGCAACGTATTGGAGGCGGCTGGATCTGACTGGGAGAAAGTGGTCAAAGTAAATGTATTCTTGAAAGATATGGATAATTTTGAGGCGATGAACGAAATTTATGAGAAGGTATGAGCCATCTTTCTGAAGTTTGCTCTAAGAAATTTAAAGGCTGAGTCATCTGCCTCTTAGCTGCTCCCGGTCCCAAAGCCTGCCAGGTCCTGCATCCAGGCCGCAAAGTTGCCAAAGGATGTCGATGTCGAGATTGAAGCCATAGCGACATATTAATGCACGTTCGCTAACTCGGTCGGTAGAACAAATGACAGAATTTCAAAGCCTTGGACAGTACCCGCGTAACCGAATCGATAATCGATGAAGGCATGAGCCCATGAATTCTCCGAGTTCTCCTCTCGAGGCGTTGGCTGTAAGCTTGGGTGAGCAGCGGAGTGCAACGAGCAACATCCGATTCCCGATGTCTTGCCTAGTATTCGGCCCTTGGCTCCTTGTCCTCAGATTCATTCTTAACCGCTTCCCACTACGGTCTTCTTCCCTCAACCGTATCCTTCAGGTCTACCCTCAAATCCCCAATTTTGGCCGCCATCTGACCAATGTCGAGGCGATCCTTTTTCCTCGACCGAAATATAGTCCGGTCTCCCGACCACTCGGATTCGGATTCGGATCATGGTTCCGATGATAGTCAAGCCACGATTGAGGACTCTGAGATCCAGTCGCAGATTGGCTACCCATTACAGCGCATGATACCCATTGTTCATTTGAGCTCGACAGACTCTGAGAGCCTATCCGGGAGGTCCACAAATTTATCGTCTCGGCAGGGATCATCGACCTCTTCGTTTGACATTGATGATTGGTAAGGCGCCTCATTTTGCAGGGCTTATCTGTTGACGCAATAAAGCCACTATGAAGCGCTAGTGGATAAGATTATCAGCCGAGAAGTCTCTTCGCAGACAATACCGGACTACGATGGCTTGGTTTGTTTGCTCCGATATATTTTCGGCGCGGTTACGGAATGCTGAACATTGCGCCTAGTTAGTCCCCGACGAGTCAACGGATGGCATAACGAACGTCATGATCAAACGCGTACAAGACGCTAATGAACTTGGCGTCATGATAGAGCTTAACCGACGGACCCCACGATCAGATCCATGGAACCCTGCACCACGTCTTCTCTGCGTTTCTAGACGGGGGAGGGATACATACCTCGTCTTTCGCCGGCTGCTTCCCTATGATCAAGGGAGATTCAGGAAGGTTCGCCACTACGTCAGTTTCATCCAGCAACTGCTAGAGGTAAATTTGAGAAGGCATCGGTGTTGTGGGATTAATGGACCATTTCATAGGGGCTTTCGTTTCTCCACGAGAATGGGATAGGAGGCCTCCCATATCATCAGAAACGATGCTATATGGTTGAGACAGACGACGAATATAATGAATCCGACCAACCAGGCCGGAATCGCTTTGCTGATTTCTCTGGAGTCAAGCGAGTGGGGGAGATTGACCCCTCTAATGACTCTGTTTTCGAAAACGATATCCGCCGGTGTGGCACATTCATCGGAGGGCTCACAGACCAGGTTGGTCTCCTTGATCGTAGTGTCTGTTTCTCTTGCGCATTTACAAACTCATTCAGGTGCCCCAGATTGCAGCGAAGTGCAAATCCCTCGTCACGGGTATGATTTCTGGAGAGTTTGCAGCTGAAGATTCGAAGAAGTTGTTTGAAGCCTTATGCAAGTCCATAGGTGGTTCGACGCTCGATATGACGGTACCTTAGAAGTTCTCCTAGAATAATAGCCTAGAATCTATTCTTCCTCGCCAGAAACCGTACATTATGTGCGAATGGTAGTTAGTTAATTGTGGGTATCCGTTGTATTAGAGTGAATAACCGATGAGAATCTCCACAAAGATCGCATTTTTCTCCAATCAAATTATCGACTCCATCTGCAAGAGAATTTAGCGCTTATATGAGGCAATCGAGAGCCCGAGCCTGATCGAACGCGAAGAACAAATGCGAAGAATAGAACGCAACGTTGTGGATATTCCAACCGACTGCCACAACTTTGATGACCTTGAAACGTGGAAATACACCCCAACTTCTTTTCGTCGCTACGTGATAACCCCTGTGTGCATCGGGTCAAAGGCTAGGGAAACGCGATTGGCAAAATCCTTCACACTGTGGGACTCCGGGGATACGTTCCCATCCGAGTCACTCCGTCAGGTGTCGTTCATACCCGTCTATCCAATCGACGAAATCTCAGAATACTAACATGGGGATTTTAAGCGTGTTCAAATGAGTCACACTGGCTGAGGATGTGCCAAGCCGTGGAGGCGTTCATACATCAAACAGTGACAAACACTCGGGGGGTGATATCCATCTCGCCGTCAAGAATAAAAGTCAGGCTTGTATTTCCTCCTCTGGCCAAGGATGTCGTATTCCTTTCCATTTGACATCTACCAACATATCATCTCTTATGTATCCAATAACAAAACAGCACTACTAATCCAGTGCTCCTTGGTCTGTCAGGACTGGTATCGAATTTCGGCTGACCGTTTCTGGTCTCAACACCCCTTCGTCATTCGATCTCACCACGACCAACGGGATGCAGCGGAGGAGGTCTTGGAGGCCCCTGCTGTTTTCAGGCCTCATTGAACTGCTTCATTTGGCCGATTGCAAGGTTCCGCATCATATTCGACATCTACAATTGCAGGGAAATCAGTACTTGTCTGACGACGAAGTCGCTGAAAACAACTTTACGAGGCTTTTGGGACTATTGCTGAGGTCCTTGTTTCAAAATACCGAGTCGGTCTGGTCGGCCTCACGCTTTCTGACACAAATTTGGGTTTTATCAGCGAGAGAACCTTCTCTCGTTTGGCCTCATTTGAAAGTTTACAAGCCCTTCAACTTTCTTCGATATCTTCCCCTGATTATCATATTCTCTTCAACCTTGTATCGAATTTCAAAAACTTGTCAAGGGTGTCCCTTACTTCACGGAAGATGAATACGGTCCTTTCCGACTTCCCTCCTGCAATATCACAATTCAACCTCGCATACCTCACGCGGCTTCGTATCGATGTTTCACTGGAGACCGTATCATTCCTCAAATTATTTCTTACCCCCTCCTGTCACCTGCATACCGTCTTTTTTGACTGGCGGGGAGAAATCTACTCACTTCAAGACGTCTCTGACTGTCTGTCACATCTTGGTCCAAAACTCAAACATCTTGGTTTCGATTATGCGAAAAATCGCATGGATGAAGCATACTATTTCGAAGATGCCTGGCTGGTGGATCCCCAAATAGGTATGCGGTCTCATTTACTCTTGTTTCCTTTCTCCCCTGATGCTCATTACTCTTCATTACTCAATGCTAGACTTATGCAATTGCCTTCTCGCATCCAATACAGGACTTGAAACCCTCACATTTCGTACCGTCACACTCAGAGAAGAGCCCTATTATGATGCCTGGCTTCGACCCATCTTTAAGTCCATTACTTCTCCCTCTTTACGCCTTCTCTCCATCGTGTTCGAGCCCGCCTCCTTCTGGCAACGTGGAGCTCTAAATAGATGGGAAGAATATCATTTCAATAACTTCAACTGGGACGCACTCGACGACGTTCTACCTTCAAATCCGAATTTTAAGTCTTGGGGCAGAGTGCAGATTGGGTGGTATGGTGAGAAAGAATACTTAGTCGATTTTGAAGGTATCGAAGAGGAGTTCAGACGACGGCTTGGCAGGCTACACGAGAGTGGCAAATTGGAGGTTAAAGGAATAGGATACAGAGATAAGATCAGTAATAATTTATCGTACGAATGTATTTCCGAATTGGTTTGGGGTAACTTAGGAGGAGTAGAATCCGTCATTCGAGACAACGGTGGCTCTTCTAGTAGTTCGAGTCTTGCTGTATGGTGATGCACATAATTTTGAGCATCCCTTTGAAGATGTGTACCTCTTGTGTACTTGGACTAATCGTATTCGATGAACTCTAGAGAGGTAAATCGCTCTTTGGCTGACAGTAGTTGATGGTTTTCTTCAAACTCTCATTTGCAAGTGGGCTGAGCACGGCAAAGACGTGAAACGCCGCTCAAAGACGCAAATTTCGCAGATGAGCGCATATCGTAGGTGACCGTCACATACTCACCTTTCCGTGACAAGACGCGCTTGCACTTGCAAGTGCCACTGGCACACGTTCTCGATCGCGGTCAACCAACGACGATTTTTCCTACTAGTATAGATACCTTCTGAAGCGTCCTAACTATGGAAAATACATCTACATCTAACCAATCAGAATCTGAAACGGGTTCCGAGTTGCCTTTGAAGAGAAAGCGGGAGGAAATGACGATGACACGACAGCCCTCGGTGAAGGACGGTCGCAGGCGGAGGTGGTTCAATCTGACATTTGGTTTGACGATGGGAATATCATCCTTGAGGCTGAGAAAACCCAGTTTCGTGTCCACCGAGGAGTTCTTGCTAAATACTCGATTGCCTTCCGAGAACTCCGCCTTCCCAACCATGACTGTCCCATTGTCGAGCTCTCTGACATTGCAGAGGATCTTCGCTATCTTCTCGATGCCCTCTACGAATGGTAAGAGCTGCCTCATATGTTACTTCTACCAAACTTATAAGTTGTCCAGGTCATTTCGCTCTTGTAAATGTTTACCGCTTCCCATAGTTGCTGCTCTACTCCGCTGAGTAGCAAGTATCGCATCGACAAGCTCCGGAGCGGGATCGTTAACCAAATTCGTGAGGAATGGCCTACGGACTATGACGAATGGATCTCCCGGCCCAGGCCAGCAATTCACAGTATCGAGGCTGAAGACCAACGAATCATAATACAGCAAATGCTGTCGCTTGCTCACGAGTGCAATCTACAGCGAATAGTTCCCTTGCTGTATCTGAATATTCTCTCTTTATTCTCATTGGTATGTTATCCTGTTAGCAACCTGACCTCTAGCTAAATGAATCTGTCGCGCCTCAGGATGAGATCGAAACTGGCCTGATTATGGAAGATGGGAGAAAATTATGTTTTCCTCCTGAGGACAGGTTGAGGATTCTTACAGGGCTTATTCGGTTGCGCTACACCCTCTCGACAAAAGGGTGGTCAGATCTCTACAGGGTGCCTACGAAGGGCTGTCTCACCACCTTGATAGGGTCTTGCTCTAGAGTCAAGCTGGAGCTATACACGAATGGATTTGGTCCCGGAGAAGAGTCACTGCAGGGCATTCGCCCTCGGGTATTTCCAATGAGCGCGGACGTGGTGGGGAGGTTATGTTCCGTGTGCTTCGGAATGGTAGCGGAGTACAATCAGAGTCGCAGGGATTTATGGAAAAATTTACCGTCTTTCTTCAAGTTGCCGAGCTGGGAGGAGCTGGGAAGGGCTTGACTCTTGGACAAACTTTAAATTACTGATACATTCTACTCTAGAGTACAATAAGGATAATTTCACTCTCGTTGTTTCCTCCGACCAAAGTCACAAGGTCTTGGATCTGGATACTGATTTGGAATGTATCAGGCCCTCTAATAATCGGTGAGCAACTCAGAGTGTGAAAGCGCTTAATTTAGGCGCGCTTTCAAATTAAGGTTTGGGCCAGCCCAATTTACTGATAGCATCAACCAAAATCTCACGTCAGCGAAGGTCAAGGTCTGTCTCCACCTAAGTCAATACGCGACCAGTCGCGTCAACGCGTTTCAAAGCCCTTACAACCATGGCTCTAGAAAAACTTCAAGTTCTGGGTATATCAGCCAGCCCTGCACCTGTTAAAGATGTAGATGAACGTCAAGACACTCCTTCCTCAAAAAAGCGTAAATTAGACGATGCTCCCACAGAGACCAGCGTCAATCAAAAAGTCGGATTTATGGTTCGACGATGGGAATGTGGTCATTCAGGCTGAAAATACCCAGTTTCACGTCCACCTTGGGATGTTGTCGAGGAACTCTAGGAAGTTCAAAGATTTAGTCGAGGCTGGGGAAGAGGTTGGGGAAGACCGGGCTCCTTTGTTACGTATTCCGGCTAGCGCGTCGGGTGTCGATCATCTTCTTCATGCCCTTTACGATTGGTGAGTAGCGGAAGTGAACCAGGGTGAAGATCTGCTCGCTGACATCACAATTATTGAACTCATGTTCTTTGGATAGCACGTATCTCCTCAAGTACTACCACGAGAAGAAAGGGCGCCTCCCTTTGTCCGTCCTCATGGCTCTCATTCGCCTCGGGAATGAATTTGGGTTCACCCAGCTTCGTTCTGAGGCTACGGGAAGGTTGTACAAGGAATACCCTGATGACTTCGTGAAGTGGTCGAGGCTGGATCGAACTGCGTCGACATTGACGTTGCATTACCTCGACGCCGAAGGATGCCCCGCTGTCTCGCTCCGACTCTTAATGCTCGCGATCGAGTGCAAAATGTACACGGTTCTGCCGCAAATATACCTGGATATATACCTAGGGCATTCTTGGGTACGTTCTTTTCCTCGCAATGGCTTCCAATTTACTGATAGATAAAAATGGCACGGACTAGGATGAGATCGTGAACGGCGTTCAGTGTCATAACGGAACTCGTTTCACACTCCCGCCCGCAGTTCAAGTAACTTGCCTCTTTGGCTTCCACAGACTCAGGGATAAGATTACGCAAGTCACGTATTCCTGGTTCCAGGACATTCCATACAACAACTGCGTCTCCACTGCGCTCATCAGGTCGGACAAATGCAGGAAAGCGAAAGGCGCGTTGTATTATGAGCTCTTTGGGCCTAAACGAAAGGATGGTCGAACGGTCTTGGAGGTCGGTGATGGCTCTGACGACGAGGGGAATGGGACGAGGTTCAATGGGGTGAAGAATGAGGACTCGGATTCGGATTCGGTGATTGAGATGAGCGTCAGTGCCCCCCTGAGCCAACCGTCTAGCAGTTTTGGAGCTGGGATAGGAGGGAGAGGGAGTGTCAGAGGGAATAATGGTAAAAGGGCTGATAAGAAAGGAGAGGAAGTGGATCGGTGGAGGAGCGGATGGGAGCCTTGGAATGACAAATGGGGTGCGGATTTGTGCCATCCCTGCGCTGAGGCTGGGAAGGAGGCTCACGAGAAGGGAAGGGAGGAACTATGGGGCATGTTGCCTGAGTTGTTTGGGTTGTCGAAATGGGAGGAGCTGGAGGATTTTGCGTGAGGGGCTGGGGAAGATTGCTAGTTTACGGACAGGAAGCGTATAATTTCTTGAGAAGGATAGTATAATGTACGATATGGGATCCAATTAATGCAGTTTCTTATTGTTCCGGGCTATCTCTGAGCTCTAATCGCCACGCTATGTGGCCTATGGACCAACAGCTCAATCGTAGAAGCCTAAATATGATGGTACCAGCTTGCTCAGATCGCGAGTAGAAACCGGATCAGGAACGCATCCCGGCGAAGTGTACTGTACCCGGTGGACTGAACACAAAAAACCTCCCAAAGGACCATGCTGGCCAAAATCCACGCAAACCCGTCGCAGAATGTGCAAGTGGAGCCCAAAAGCGTAGTGGGGCTCTGGGAGCTCCTGTTCTGGGGAAGAATCCATCGCCCTGGCTCGCTTACTTCCTTTGAGTGTCAAGCTGTCAGAGGTGTGCGTCTATCATTGATATCAAAGAGGCTAGAAGGCAGCAGGCTAGGGGAGGACGTTTTGCGTCATGTCGTTACAGTCTTACTCACGCGAACCTGAGGGACGTCCGATTGATCGATACATTTCCCGGTGATGGCGCACTCGATGCCGGCCAGAAGGGGACGCATGCCGATGTTTTGAATGGGTCCTTGCGGATGCGAGAGATGCCGAGAGAAAGTACATACGGCTGTATATATTTAGAGGGATGGAAGCCCGATAAAAATCGAGGAGGTCGTGTGAGACGTATTTCGAACAGAACTGCGCAGAGTCCGTTTGTCGGAAGGCTCTCGGGGGTCTAGTGGAACTCAGAACTGGGCTAGCAGTCCCACTTGTGTATATCTTGGGGGCGCTTTGAGACGAGCAGATGACAGATGTGGCTGAGAATGGACGTTTGAGGATGAGCGTCAGCCGTCTCGATCAAATAAATGATCATAGAAGATGATGATGGAGGTCCTTGTCTGTGGCAAGTCGGCGATTAGGAGATGGCGTCAAGATTCTTTGGCATCGATGGATGGATGGATGGATGCTTGTTGTACAAGGTTCAAAGGATGTCAGGTAACGTTCTGTCGATGAAGCACATGGGTGCTGCGTCGGGGTTTGTACGGATGAAGTTGGAGTATCGAAGAAAGTTAGCGTATGAAGATTCACAAATGTATGTTCAGCAGACCAACACAGCTCCAATTCTCAGAAATCAGTTTTATCTATAAAACTGCCCTGCCTGAGCAGAGCTTTAAGGGCGCGAATGCTCGGAGGCCAAGAGCCGTGGGGATTGTTTGTAGTTGTTGACAATCTTGATGGTAACTCGCGCTCTGTTGTTTTTCGGTGTTATACAGCTTACACTCCTCCTTCACCGTTTCTCTCGCCTCTCCTCCCCAAACTCTGTCGATACAACTGTATCGCAGAAACCCCACGCTCTTTCCATTGAGGCTACCTCAAAAGTAGCATTTAAATATGAAATATTCAGTTATTTATTCGGCTTCGTTATTTTGTTCCCTACTCGCGGCGGCACATTCGACGACGGCTCCCTCACATGGAAAGAGATTCCAGAAAAAGAGGGCTATTCTTCCAGGGATTGGTGAGTGGCGTATTCGATGAAAGGATAAGCTCGTTATCTAACGCGACGCACAAGGTGACGACAGCAACGACCATGGTGGAGGAGGTTTCAACCCTGACTTGCACATCGGGCCAGTCTTCCCAATCACCCTTCCCAACGGAGTAGTTATTGGTGGGCCTTCGTCGTCTTCACCGACGTCGACTAGCACCCATACATCGTCTTCGAGTGCACCACCCGAAGTCACCGTTACTTCCGAAGTAACATCCACAGTGACCGTCACCTCCTCCAATACTGATGGTCCCTCAAGTGGCTCTACCTCCTCCAAGCCGACTTCTTCAAGTGGCATCACAAGCGTTCTGCCTGCTACATCGACTTCCCTGCCTGTGGACCCCACTGACCCGCCCAGTGGCTCACCTTCAGGTTCGGTCCCAACAGCTACCTCTACCTCCAGCTCGGGCGGTGGTATTCTGGACCCGATCACTAGCCTTGTTTCAAGCATTTTGGACCCTCCCCCGCCGACCTCCTCGACCCCCACAGCGACGGCGGACCCTACAGATCCATCCAGCGCGCCTGGGAGCACGATCACGCCTCCTCCAAGCACCAGCTCATCGTCGTCTGGTGGCGGCATTTTGGACCCCATCACCAGCGCCATCAGCTCGATACTCGACCCCCCTCCCCCGAGCTCTTCCCCGTCTGGACCTACTTCTGAGCCGTCTAGTCAACCTCCCAGTAGTGAGCCTACCAACCCTCCCACCGATGGTCCTTCCTCCGTCCCTTCCTCTGTTCCCACCTCTGATCCACCGAGCTCTACCCCTACGGATGGCCCAAGCTCAGTCCCCCCCAGCTCAAGCCCGACTATCACCATCTCGTTCCCCAGCACTGGACCCTCGACATCGGCTACTGAATCTGTCAGTGCCAGTATCACCAATGCTCCTACCGTCACGGCGACCACGACCATCTCAGTCAATTCTGATCTTTCTTTCGTCTTGACTGAGAGTACTTTGGCATTCACCTCCGTCCCACTTACAACCTCGTTGGCGACGACCCTTAGCGACCCTGATAGCAACCCCACATCTTTGGCTGATTCTGAGCCTACCCCAGCTACCACTCTCTCGGTTGCTCCCCTTCCAACCGGTATCCCTGCTAGGATTTATCCCAAGAACACCCTGGATCTCAAGTCTATCGACATGAAGAAGTGGACTCTGATCAGTGTCCTGTTCAATCAGGAGCTTAATTGGGGATTCGTGGTGACGAGTCCCATTTCCAGCAGTCAGATCTTTGCATACATGCCAAATATCATTTCTAACGCTCTGGGTATCGATGGTTAGTCTCTATTCAAATGATTTTTTGCCCATATGTGCTAATAAGGTGGGACGCGTATAGGCAGTGAAGTCCAGACTTTCGCCCTTCAAGTGTACATTCCCTCTACGTACAAGTCCCCCGCTGACTCTGCTCAACTCGGCACCATGTACCTCGCATTCATCCCCACCGACCGCGTCAACGACCTTGCAGCGCTCATTAAAGCCAAGAGCTCCGTTTTCTACACTGGCTTGAGCGACCCCATTGCCAAGGCGCTTGCCGTTCGCGTTAACTCCGGGTTCTCGGTCAAGACCGTTTCAAATCCCAATAGCGGAAATAACAACTCTGGTGTTGGTGATATCGATGGCGCGTCAAATAGCTCCGGTGGATCGAACAAGTCCCGTCAAGACGCGATCATCGGTGTGGTTTCTGCGCTCGGCGCCATTGCATTGCTTGTTCTTGGATTCTTGGTCTATAGGAGTGTGCAGAGGAAGAGGGAGATGGCGCACAGGAGGTTGAGCGATCCTCCTGAGATGACGGAGGAAGAGAGGGACAGGATGGGTTTCAGGCCCGATGGAAGGGAATTCGACAGGGATTCGCTGGGTGGACAGAGAAGGAGGAGCTTCTACTTCGCTGAGGATAGTTTGAGGGGATGGGAATACCAGCAGCAGCAACAACAACAGCAACAGATGGCACAGCAAGCAGGACCGAGTGCTTCGTACAGCTACTTGCAGGATAGGGAAGGCGCGCAGGGTATGAGCAGGAGGAACGTTGGTCCTGTGTTGGTTCCTGGTGCTATTTCGGCGCCAATTTTGAGGGAGAATACTATGAATTGGTAACGGATGTTACTGGTTCATGGGATTCGACTTTGAATGAGGATGAAGAAGACTTTTGCGATACTGGGCTAACACCCTCCCCAGTTGGCCCCCTGGATACTGATTTCACGACGGGACATGCTGACGACGAATGCACGAATATTTCATCCAATCCCTCACATCCCTAATCCACCCTCCTCTCCCCCTTTCCACTGTCTTCAGATGTTCTCTGGATTGTGGAATCTTTCAAGGACACTTTTGCATCCCCTCGCTGCGCGTCGCCAATTCCCCATTCTGAAGAAGCGGCTTGCCGTTCGGGGCCTTCCTCTTTCCTCTTCAAAACGTACATATATATACCACTTGATCAATGTGTTGTTACTTCTAGTTTTCTTTCCTTTCTTCTTCCCGTCCTTTGTTCTATTAGGAAGGTTGTGTTGTCGTTGCTTACCGGGTTGTCCTGTTCTTTTTCTGATATTTATTCTCTGTCCTTCCTCCACAAGAAGAGAGGTTGGCGAAATTTATCATTACTGATTCACTTATCAAGGCTTCTTGCTTTCTGATCTTTTCTTCCTTTTCTGTGTTTATATTGGCTACGTAGAGATCTCTTCAACCCCTCTCGGTATCCCGTCCTTCCACCCTATCCCTTATCTGGTCGTTCGAGTTCGAGTACTGCGAGTCGATTTAGATGTGATCGTTCATGTATATTCGTCTAGGCAATCTCTTACGTAGGTACATCTATCAGTATTGGTGCTAGCTGGGCTTGCCTACTTTATAAGTGCGTTGAGGTCTGCCGTGAACATGGTGCAAATAGAGGAAGGCCAATGGCGGGCCCGCCGCAATACCTCAGAGAGGTCTTCGCACAGTTGGTACATTGATTGGCGGGGCGAATGTGCATCATCATACGAGGGTCAATACGCTAGAAGGAGAGACGCCTTTTCCTCTAAACATAGAGATTCTGTTAACCTTAGACTGCCCTAAGCTACTTCAGAGACACATTCATATGTCAAATTATCGCCGGTTTTATTTCTGTATCCCATCCCTTTGATTTCCAACTTGCCACTCCCGTGTAACCTGCCAAGCCATTCTCTAAACGCCTCTTCGACACCTTCAAAGTCAACCAGAAATTCTTCCTCGCCGTACCACCCAATCTGTACTCTTCCCCAGAAGTTGAAATTTGGATTTGAGGGCAAAGGTTCGTCGAGTGCGCCCAAGTCGAAGTTGTCAAAAAGGTATTGTTCCCATCCGTTTGGGCGGCCCCAGCAGGAGGTAGGTTCAAAGACAATGAAGAGAAGGCGTAAGGAGGGGGAAGTAATGGACTCGAAGATGGTTCGAAGCCAAGGATTAGAATAGGGCTGGCGTCTGAGTGTGACAGTGCGAAAGGTTAGGGTTTCAAGCCTTGTATTGGACGCGAGTAGGCCGTTGCAAAAGTCTAGCATTAAGGTGGGTGATCCATGCATGTCGAACGAGAAAGGAGTCATATAAATGATATCATATGCACACACCCTTTTGGCTATCCAACAACCAAAATCAGATCCATCACCCATAAGGTTTTTCCCGTAGTTAGGACCGAGGTCTTTGAGCTTCGGACCAAGGTATGATAGAAAGTTGGAGACGTCTTGAAGTGAGTACATTTGCCCCAGCCAGTCAAGAAATATGGTATGCAGGCAACAGGAGGGGGTGAGGAATGATCTGAGAATCGGTTCGGTCTCCAGTGAAACGTGGGTGCGGAGCTTTGTGAGGGATGCAAGGTTGAATTTTGACATAGGGGGTGGACCGGTAAGGAATGATACAAAGTTGAAGAGAACATCATAATCGGGGGAGTTTATAGAATAAAGTTGAAGAAATTGTAAACTCTCAAACGACGCCAAATCAGAAACGATCCTTTCGTTGATATGAACCAACGACGTCTTGCAAAGGGTGAGGCTGACCAGACCCACGTCACGGTGGTGTTTTGAGCTAAGGACCTCAGCAATAGTGCCGAAATCCTGATACAGTTACTTTTCAGCCGCATCGTCATAGGAGTTTGGCAAGCCATAATTTCCTTGTAGCTGTAGATGTCGAATATGATGGGGAAACTTGCAATCCGGCAATTGAAGCGATTTGATGAGTTCTAAACAGCAGGTGCTTCCAAGGGCTCCAGGTCCAGGTCCCATTGGTACTCGTGGTGAGATCGAATGATGAGTGGGTGCTGGGACCAGAACCGGTTGGCCGCTACTCGAAACCAATCTTGGCAGACCAAAGAGCATTGAATTCATAGCGCCGTTTTGTTGTCGGAGACATAGGATATGATGACTCGTATTCCTGGACCAGACACCTGGGAGGATTATGGTGCAAAGGCGGGTTTCTGCCCCGTTTGCTTGAAGCAAGCCAAGGTAGCCCACAATAGAGGAAGGGAGGAATTCTGGGAGAATTTACTGAAGTGCTTCAATCTGAAGCCGTGGTCAGAATTAACGAATGTTGGCGAGCCAGTTCCTATTCCGACTCCTTCAGTTACAACATCTTAGCCACAATCTAATTTTCCATGGCTACTCGCCTGAGATAAGGGAGAAGATGCGTTCTACATGGCCAAGTCGGCTCCTAGTGGGTTCGGCGTCCAATGGGCGGCGGCAATGGTAGCGGGATTAAGCCAACGAGTAAATTATAGTGTTTGATACAAAATCAATGTAATATATGAGAAATGGAATGGTGCTCGAGACACCGTCTTAGCCCACTTGGAAGTCAGTGAGATCCTCCCACTTTCCAAGTCCGAATAACGAAGGTAAAAGCCCCCAAAGCTCCCTGCGACCAGCCTCATGCATGAACTCAGCAGCCTCCTTGCACTGGGAACACATCTCAGGTGCCCAGTCGTCGTTCCAATCCTCTAGGCCATTCAGCCCGTTGGAAGAGGGTTTAAACAAATTGGAATACACCTGCAGGCTGGCCTGTTTACATTTCCCAAGTGTTACGCAATCCCAGGACGGTTGTTCCTCTTTGAGCCATCGGTGGCAATAAAGAGGTACAACATGAACCGTCAGACGCACCAGGCATAAATGACTTTTAACAAATAAAGAGCGTCCTCAGTAGTTCCCTCAAGCTTGACGACAGGAATATCGGCAGTTCCATAATCCATCGTTTTGAAATGTTTGGAATGCATCGCCAGCACACCGCGATGCAGAGGAATCTAGTCTTTTCAGCTTCGAGGATTACATTGCCCTCAGGGAACCAGAAGTCTGGAGATTCAATAGCTGGTGGATCTGGTTCAGGCTCTTCTCTTTTCCTTTTCATGGTTTGCAAGCCGGCGTGCTGTTGGAGGTTGAAACGTTGAACGTAAAGCCAAGAAGCAAAAAAGGCCAGCTCAAAGCTGAACAAGTTCAGACTTTGAATTGATCGGGCCGGAACTCCGCTAC
Source organism: Clitopilus passeckerianus (assembly GCA_944990035.1). Taxonomy (NCBI): domain Eukaryota; kingdom Fungi; phylum Basidiomycota; class Agaricomycetes; order Agaricales; family Entolomataceae; genus Clitopilus; species Clitopilus passeckerianus. The sequence goes on from CALYLX010000062.1 coordinate 50,524, forward strand.
AGAGCCGATCACATTTTTTCAGATTTCCAACATCAACCACGCGCTTTGAGGACCTCGGACGCAGCGTGCACGGCTTCAACAGCAACGGGCAGTCTTTCGGCAGTCCACCAAGAACAAAGAGGGATCTTTATTCCCGACCCGAAACTTAATAGGTGGCCCTCAACCAAAAATCTGTGATGCCAGCTGCCTTCGCCACAACAGCTTTCGGTAGCTCCTCATCCAACGGCAAAAAATTGAAGAAAATACGGCTTCTGAAAAACCACACGCTTGTCGACCCTAAGCATGCTAACCGTTGGCAGGCTGAGGTAGAAAAGTCGAAGAAGGAGAAGCACGTTCCATGGGTCGATGTAGGGGACGAACAAGAGGACGTATTCACAAGCCGGGGGAAGCAACTCGCACGAAGAACTCAAGTAATCCGGGACGTCGCACGTGAGAACTCGAAAACTGGGAAGGGAGTGGCGAACGGAGCCAGGGAGCATGGTGCTGCAGGGGACTCTGGGATTGGGGAGACATCCTCTGCGGGCGCTAGCGGGTCCTCTGAGGGCAGCGCTAATCACAAATACCGTGTTCATCAATCCGGCAGTGACATTCCAGAGCACGACGATGAGCAACCTGACACCGGGTCTCCTTTCGACGACAACATACCTGAAGACATGGTTCATGCCGGGAGCTCAAATAAACCGAACTCTCCGGTCGAACAAAGTCCGCACCACGGGCGTGCGCTAGATCATGAAACAGGCGCCAATGGAGAGGCCAAGGCCGGGAAGCATGGTAACAAGAGAGAAAGGGAGGAGGAGGAACAGGAAGAGCAGGAGGTAGCAGCGGCGATCAGTGTGGAAAGCCCACGGAAGAATAAACGGAAAAAGCGCAAGCATTCTATGGTCAACGGCGTCAACGGTGTTGCTACGAATGGCTCCATATCTGAAGAGGAATCGATCACGAGCTCGCAGACGCTCAGTCAATCGCAAGATCCTACAATATCCCAACTACCTTCTGGAAGTTCAAAAGGTAGCGTCCGTGTTTGATTACTCTATTACCTTCCTAACGGATCCTCTAAACAGACAAAGAATCTGTGGTCAATAGACATGTTCCTCCTGCTGAGTCTCCGCGGCAGACGTCTCGCAATTACGAGAAACGCAGCGCTGAAGTCAGAAGTGTTGAAATCAAGCAAGAAAATGAGGCCCTTGAAGCCGAGGTTGGCTCACCTCGCAAATCTCATAAGAAGCAGAAACAATCCGTCTCGGAAGGGCGGTCGAAATCTTCGTCAGTGGGTGAAGCCGGCCCTAGCACGGCTGTCCCGGTGAACCCAGCGTCCAAAAAAGCTAGTGAGGCGCTGCAGGAGCAACGCAAGCAACTTCCTATCGCAAAAGGTGGGTACACCTCTGAAATCTGATATCTGAGTTTAACACGAATATTGCACCAGGCCGAGAGGCTCTCATTGAAGAGATTCGCAAAAACGATGTTACTGTCCTGCTTGGAGAAACAGGATCTGGGAAAACTACTCGTGAGCTGCTTATTTCCGCCGTCTGGGGTGTATAGTCTCAACATGAATATAGAAATACCCCAATACATCCTCGAATCCGGTCTTGCAGGCTCTGGCATGATTGCAGTCACTCAACCTCGCCGAGTGGCAGCAACTTCTCTTGCTTCTCGAGTCGCGCTGGAATCTGGAGGCAGACCAGTTGGCTCCCTCGTCGGCTATTCGATTCGTTTTGACGAGAAGTCGAGTCCAGCGACAAGGATCAAGTACATGACGGACGGTATGATCGTACGGGAGCTACTTTCAGATTCAACGCTCAGTGCGTACAGCATGGTTGTTGTTGATGAGGCGCATGAGAGGACGTTGCGAACGGATTTGTTAATTGCAAACTTGAAGAGAATACAGAAGGAGAGGAATCAAAATGGGGATGCGGGAAAAGGCAAAGGGAAGGAGAGAAAGAGCAATCCGCTGAAGATTGTCGTCATGAGCGCGACGCTTGATGCTGAAAAATTCAGTCGGTTCTTTGGGAGGTACGTCAAGTTTTTGGTGGTGAAGGACAAGAGGTTGAGTATGTTGGAATTCGTAGTGCGAAGGTGCTCTATGTCCAAGGACGACAGCATCCAGTCAAGATACACTACAGCAGGGAAGGGCAGACAGACTATGTCGATTCTGCTATGCGGGTGTTCTTCCAGATACACCTTGACCAGCCTCCCGGTGATGTACTAATCTTCCTCCCGGGTAACGACAATTTTCTTTTTAGCTTTGCGAAGAATGTAATCCTCATCTCCCTTTTCAGGCCAAGAAGACATTGAAGGGTTAGAAAAGTTAATCCAGCTCTTTGCAAAACAGCTACCAAAAGACGAGAAGGACGTAAGTGGTCTGTACTGTGGCCAGGCTCTCCTACTCATCACTTTTCTTTGTATAGATTTTAGTATGTCCGATGTACGCTGCGCAAGCTCCTGGACAAAACGCCAAAGTCTTCATGGATGCACCTCCAAATACGCGGAAGTGTATACTGGCAACCAATATCGCTGAAACTTCTATAACAATACCTGGTGTCAAATACGTTATTGACACTGGTATGTGCAAGGAAAAAAGGTATCTCGCAAGGGATACGGGCGGAGGTGAGCGAATACACGGGATTGTGATTATGTTGCCGAACGTTGCTAGGGTTCGATACACTACTGACGAAAGCTGTTACCAAATCGTCTGCGACTCAAAGGTCAGGTCGAGCTGGACGAGAGGTAGATCTATATCGCACTCGGTGACGTCCTTGCTAATATAAGAACAGGGTCCAGGGATGTGCTTCAGGCTATACACTGAAGATGCGTTCAGGAAGATGCCAGTTGCACCTGAGCCCGAGATTATGCGGGTTAGCTTGACCTCGAGCATTCTTCAGCTAAAATGTCTTGGCCAAAATTTGGAAGAGCTGGACTTGATGGATATGCCGGATATCGAATCAGGTTTGTTACCACATATAATGTATACTTCCGCAAATTCTGACCATGTTTCCCAAATAGTCACTTCAGCACTCAGAACCCTATGGCTGTTGGATGCTATCGATGCGAATAGGGATTTGACACCTCTTGGACGTCAGATGGCCCTCTTCCCGCTTGAGCCCGTCTACGCTCGCGCTATTCTTGCCGCAAAAGACAACGGATGCACCCTTGAAGTCATTGACATCATCTCCGTCCTGTCGGCCTCTTCAAAACTTTTCATCGATATCACTGAGCAGCGTGAAACAGCCTCAGAAACAAGAAAAATGTTCAAACACACCTCGGGAGATCATCTTACCGTACTCAATGCGGTTCGATCTTATACGGATATTGCCAATGGTACCTCAAAAGGTGCTCGCAGGGATTGGTGTAGGAAGCATTTCCTGAACGAGCGGGCTCTTCTGGAAGCTGCCGAAATCCGCAACCAGTTGAGGCAAACTTGCACGCATCTGAAAATCGACTGGAAGGTGTCGTGCGGAGATAAGGATGACCCTGTGCTTCGAAGCCTTGCATTTGGTCTTGCGCAGAACTCTGCGTTCTTGCAGCCTGATGGTTCGTATAAACAAACCATGGGTCAATCGGTGAGCACCCTGTTTTGGAGTCTGAATAAACGTTTATCCTTCTGTCTTAGACTGTGAAAATTCATCCAAGTTCCGTCCTTTGCGAGAGGAAGGTTCCAGCGATTGTATACGACGAGCTGGTACGTCTTCTTCGTTCTCGTACTAGCCGGATACCAACACGGCCTAGATTTTCACCAACCAAATCTATGCAAGGGGTGTATCATCTGTCCCGAAGGCTGTCTTTACGAGCATCGGCGCACTTAACCGTCGGGCAGCTTGATTCATTGCTGCAACATGGTCTTGGAGAAGCATAAAGATTGAGGCTCGGCCGAAGCTTTTACCAAATGTGTTGCTCCTTATAGGGCGTTACCCTGCTCACAAATCTTTCCTTGTGATTCGGGGCGACGAAAATCTCAGGGGAATGACGTACTGTAGAGCATGGCTGGCAACTTGTCGAGGAGCAGAGACCCTGGACCATGATGTCCATCTCTCCCATTGGAAGGTCATCAGGTAGGTGGAGTGAGTTACTAGACCAAAAGCAGTGCCAGATACCATATTAATTGGTATTTCTACTTGTCTTCTGTACCCTGGACTCAAAAATGCACCCCGGAGTGGAGCAACTGAACGATTCGGAGAGCAATATTAAACAAACGTTAATTCTAAAATCGGAATGGTCGGGCCGGTTGGGTATCATCTCCTTGTGGATGCCTCCGGCTTTCCGGGGCGGGGTAACTGCCAGGCAACAAGCGACGAGCATCAGGACTTCAGAAGCCATGTTCGCTTTCGAAGAGAACCAGAGGCTGACTTGAGGCTGACCATGGCTTCTTTGAATTCTGGGTATATATATACCCCTCTTAGTGGAGAAGAAATGTGAGCGCCTCCTTTTCCTTCCACATTCGACCATGTCGGACGAAAAACTCAACGAACCTACCGTCTCCACCAGAGAGGATGCCTCCGATGTCAAGCTTGACCCTGATGTGCAGAAGAAGGCGCCATACTTTGGCATGACTGGAACCAAGCTCAATGCTTGGGTCACAGTAGCATGCACGACAGCAATGACACTGTTTGGTAGGCCGTTCATCGCTTGGACTCTGGAATCCATTGACAAGGGTTGCTTGTACGGCAGGATATGACCAAGGCGTCTTTGGCGGGATCATCGTCACACCTGACTTTTTAGAAACGATGGGTAATCCCGACCCCAACTTGCAAGGGACTATTGTGTCATTGTATGACATTGGATGGTAAGTTCTTCCCCAAAAACATACGAATGGTTAATGATAATTATCATCAGCTTCTTCGGTGCCATGACTGCTTTTGTCGTTGGTAATATATTCTCCTTCACTGCATTTCTAGAAACGGAAGCTGATTCAATACGATAACAGGAGAATCTATGGGCAGGAAGAAGACCTTCTTGATCGGTGTCACCATCATGTCAATCGGTGCAATTCTCCAGACATGTTCCTACTCCGTTGCCCAAATGATCGTGGCCCGGCTAATCACAGGTAATGCTCCCTGATTATCGCTGCACACTACTGCTCTAACTAAGGTTCTTCCCTGTTAAGGTGTCGGCAATGGGTAAGCTAGCTCCTCAAATACAGTTGTTCCCTTGGCTTAACTTCGTCCTTAGTATGAACACGGCCACAGCTCCCGTCTGGACTAGTGAGACTTCCAAGCCAAGTTTACGAGGCAAACTAGTCGTATTTGGGATGATGTGAGCCATTTTTGGCGTCATCCTGCTCCCCAATCTGACCCCTCCTAGCATGAACATTGCCGGTTTCTCCCTGAGTAACTGGATGACCTATGGCTTCAGCTTCCTCTCCGGTAGCGTCGCATGGAGGTTCCCTATAGCATTCCAGCTCGTATTCTCCTTCATCCTCTTTGCAACCGTGCCATGGCTACCCGAAAGTCCTCGCTGGCTTCTGGCACACGGACACGAGAAGGAGGGCGTAGAGGTCCTGGTCGCGTTGGAAGGCAACGGTGTCACAGAAGCGGACGAAATCATCGTATTTGAAAAGGAGGAAATTCTGGAGGCAGTCAGGATTGAACAGGAGTTTTCCCCAAGTTGGTCCGATATTCTTCATGGAAGAACGGGCAATACAGGAATGATGCGGCGACTGCTGCTTGGAGCGGGTATGAGCAAATTAAACCACTTTTTCATCTTCGATGCTAACACTGTACCAACAGGGACTCAATGGATGCAGCAGCTCGTCGGTATCAACGTCACCAGTTACTAGTACGTCTCTTCCCGCCTACATCTAATCAGAAAATATTCATTGACCATCCTATTCCAGTCTTCCTCTTGTCCTCCAGAACTCCGTCGGCCTGTCGAACAATCTTGCGCGTCTACTTGCAGCATGCAACTCCGTCTCATATCTTGTCTTCGCCTTCTTTGGGCTCGTCCTTATCGAAAGGGCTGGACGCCGTAAGCTCATGATGTGGGGTGCTGCTGGTCAATTTGCCTGCTATGCATGCATCTCGGGTCTACTAGCGCATGCCAGTGATCCTAACGGGGCTGGCCAGAAATACGGAGCTGCTGCGACTGCGTTCTTCTTCCTCTATTACCTTTTCTTCGGTATTTGCTGGCAGGTATGGGCGTTCGAAACCGCCAGTACGACGTCGTTCTGACCGGATGGCTCTCAGGGTGTTCCATGGCTTTACCCCACTGAGATCAATAGTTTGTCGATGCGCACCAAGGGAGCTGCGTTAGCGACTGCGTCCAATTGGTGGGTTTCCTACACCTTGTTGCATTGAGTAGGAATGCTAAGCATCATTTCAGGATCTCCAATTACGTGGTTGTTCAAGTAACACCTCCTGGCATTGCCAATCTAGGGTGGAAGTTCTACCTCATTTGGATGGTCTTCAACGCCGCATTCGTTCCTGTAAGCTTTTATTCCATGTCCTTTTGCGCAGTGAGTTGCTAAGATATTGTCAACAGTTGATTTGGGCAATATACCCTGAGACGGCCAATCGTCATCTAGAAGATATCGACAAGCTCTATCGGGAGAATAATTCTATGATTCTCGTGTGTAGAAATAAAGAAGCCATTCAGGTTGAGCGGCCCCAACGATTTATCGATGCTGAACAAGAGCGACTTGCGGCGGCTAGACAGGCAGCAGATGGTGGAGCGGACGCAAGGGAGAATGATACCGGACATGACGAATCGGTGTAGATTTCTTAAAAAATTGATTTTGTAGATTAGATCTAGTCTTGTACATTTATACATTTATTGGTTTGCTACATCCAATCTCTAGAGTTTGCACGTACCTCATGACGAAGTCCCCACTCAATCCAACTCTGCTGGATCGTCTTTGGAGAGGGCTGCCGCTACCTCAATATCACCTACGCCTCTCCAAGCAGCGCTTTCTTCAGATCAAAGTCTGGGCCTCTTCCGCCCCTTGTCTCCCATGTGGCGGACTCATCGAGTCGGTCGGTAAAGGAGACTCCTCGTTTGGCGAGGCTTCCGAAAGGAGATCACTGTGGTCATGCGATCCTTCCTCCCAACCTTGACCTGGTTCATACCCAGACGCTGCAGTAGAGGCTGCCTCTACCCAACCTTGACCTGCTTGAGGGTCGATGGAATCTGACCACAGTTTGAAGCGTTTGGACCGTTTCCAACCCAGCTTGCTGGACTCCATATGAGCTATCGTTTGAGTTTTTAGCTCTTCGAAGTCAATGTCCCGGGATTCGGGTGAAGCGAGGTGGTGGACCTTGATAACAACCCTGCGAGCAAAAGACTTTTTTGTGTGTTCATATCCGACATTCCAATCTCTGAGAGGTTTGATTGCTTTGAGGAGGTCAAGAAGAGGGTCGAGATGGAGGTGAGGAATTGCGTCGTCTTGTGCTAACTGACAGAGTAGGCCAATAGCATGGTGGGAGGTAGTCCCAACGACCTTGGTTTGAGGTACAGATGGGGTTGTTTTGTTGTCCCTTGCGGGTCTATCTTCTTGTGCAGATATAAATCGGAGGGATATTACCTCCGGCTCGGTCGGTGGCGTTTCAAGGGCTGAAGGAGGCTCTATAAGAGCTTTGCATAGATGCTGGAGGGCTTCCCTCGATTCGGCTTCGGCCCTTATTGTGTACATGAGTGGAGGAGGCTCAGCTTGCGGATGGAGCGGTGCTTCTTCCCGGGTGCGATGGAGTAATTTCGTCAAGGGGACTCCAGCCCTAGCGAGGAGGAGAGAGTATACTTGGAGGGCGGCAGTGTATTCCTTATGCAGGAGAAACCTTCCGATCTGGGAGGTATAGAACCAGGGATCTATCTGTATGCTAAATGAATGGGCGATGTGAAGGAGTTTAGACGTGGCATAACAGCGTTGCAGTTTGGTATTTTTGTTGGTTTCCATAACCGCGGGGCCATGATAACATTCCAGCTCCCAGAGGGGAGCTTTGCTAACTTGCTAAATCTGAAGCCATCCTCCTTCGTTAAGCTGCATATTGTTGGTTCGTCTCCAAGTGACAGTTCGGAGACGGCTTGTTCGAAGGTCCAAGGATGAATCTTAACGCCTGCTTTAATGCTTTGTCGGACGCAACCAACGATGTGCCAGCTTGAGAACACTTCTTGGTTGTGAATTAGACGGTGCAAGTATGCATGTGCTGGGAGGCGCGGCGGCGTCTTCGTCTCTCCTCTTAGGACCGCTTGGAAATACTTGTAACAAAACCGCTGATGCTTTCTCCAAAATCGGTGCCGGCTGTTTTGGGGTTCAATCCTGAAGTATGCGCGAATAACCTGAGCAGCGGTTTGAGCCGGGAAAGCCATTTTCGTCTGGCTCCTTCCTAGATCCAATATACCCAAGAATTAGACGCTCGTTATGTTGCTCGTAACATAGCATTGAGAGGAAAGCTGCTCAGACAAGGCGCTATGGCCCAAGTGGACGGTGCAGTCGACCCGGTTGAACTCTTACGTAAGCTAATATCTGACCGTGACCTTTTCGTGACTGGCGCGCATTTTGTCTGCCTGTTCATCGTCCCCGACGTGCAACAAGTTCGTCCGACGCGATGTCGGACAACAACCGCCGCTGGCAGCAGCCAGCCCAACAATACAATCAAGCGTATAACCAACAGTATTACCCGCAGCAAGATGGAAATTATTCTCGAGCTGCCACAGACTCGGTTCAGGAAGCACAGGGGCTGTTAGCTGTGTATCCGATGGCGTCTGCCAACCCGACTAATCATGGTCAGTAACTGCAATCACGTTGAATAGTATAACCTCTGAATGTTCTCGTTAGTGGCCCGGCACTTGAGCTCGATGAGCCTGACGGCTGAGCCACCCACATTTGCACAACCAAACTATTACTCCGCACAGAATGGCAGGTATACGCAAGGAAATCCGCCTCCACCATACACGGAATATGTTCAAGAACTAGCATACATGGACTCTCATAACCCTGCAGCAACGCAGTCAGGCTATTGGACAAACACCAGAGATAATGCAGTTCAAATGCTGAACTCATCAAATGGCCCGTCAGTATCACGCTCTCCTGCGATTTATGACCTTAATCAGGACTGACGCCTCCTTAGAGCTTACTCCTACCAAACTCCTCAGCATTGGGCCTCGCAACCTGTTCAGCACTCTTCGTATTCAACATCACCATTTGCACAATCTCTGTTTCAACGGACAACACCTCAGGCGGCGTATCCGACACCTCCGCCTCTCAGCACCTCTCTTTCTTCATCCTCTCTTGCATACGCTCTTGGGCCTCCACCTCCGCCCCAGCCACCGAAGGTGCATAAACCCCAGGAATCTCCCGTATTTTTCAACGATTTCTTGCAGCAGAAGACCCGCGAGATGAATGCTTCCCGCCAGGCCATGGCCCCTCCTTCTCCCCTGACCCCGCAGAAACCACCCAAGATTGTTACTCCTGTTATCGACGAAAGTCCAGACCCGTTGGCCATCCAGCCTAGTTCATCTACCATTCCTTCGGTAACACCGTCTCGGAAGAGGAAGGTCGTCGTGGAGTTGGAGTCCCCTGCTACAAAGCGCATACATTCATCTCAATCCCTCAAACCGCCAAGTAAACCGGACTCCATGCCTCAGACTCCCAAGCACAACCGCATTAATGCGCCCAGATCCCCTGGATCCCAACGTATGGCATATGTTGCTGTGCCTTATAAGCCGTGGTTAACCACCCCTCGAAAAGGTGACTCTGGCCCTTCCGAAAAGGCACTCGGCAAGATGAAAATAGACGAATCTGTTGAAGATGACGATGATTTAGGTGGCTTTGGGGAGGATGATAGCTACAGCCCCATGAAGGTGGATATGGTCAAGGGCTCTGCTCGAAGGACTGGAGACCGGGACGAACGACGTGAGTATCACTTCTTCCTCAGCGGCAGACCCATTAATAAGTGAGTTCCTATTTAGCTCCACTAGAAAAGTTCGTTTCCCTTGTTGAGGATATCTTCGAGACCGAAGACTCTCTCCCGGCTGACATCGATCTTTCCGACCTTCCTGCGGAATTCTTCTCGCATACAACCACCGTGGATGCATCTCGGCCTGTGCTACATCCAAACGTTGTCCAGAAGCTCCTCAAAGCCATCGGTCATGTCGCTCGACCTACAAAACGACTACGTACTGCGGCTGGCATGCAAGCTACTCCTCGGGCCAAAGGTCGTATGGCTGAAGTGGACACCCAGATCCTTTCGCGCTTGTTGAAAACCCTTGACCGAAGTGTCAAAGCTGGGGAAGACATCGATCCGTTTCCTCGAAGTTCTGCCGACCAAACAGCCTCTGGTAACACTGATGTACGGATGGAGAGCGCCTCTCCAAGCAAGAAGAGTCCTAAAAAGGCAACAAGGGGCAAGAAGGGTGACAAGTCGTCGACACCGATGGAGGACGGAGATAATGTTGGCGATACGCAGGAGAGTGGTGCTCCTGCTGAGCTCTCGGATGCGGATCATGACAGACTCGCAAGAGCACTTGAAACTGGTCGGGATAGTGTCAATGCAGCAGATTGCTGTATAGCACTATTGGTGAGCGACAGGCTCACTAAGCAGGTAAAATATTCAATTCCCTGGTGCGAAGCATTACTGAATTCCTTCGTAGCTCTACTCCGAGGAGCTTATTACAGCCTGTCTGAGCTCTATTAAAAACCAGCTCACGAAGATCATCTACCCTTTTGTTGAGGCATATACGGAGATATCCACAGGCTCGACTGGAAGCCATCTCAATCCGGGGTTATACTACCTCCTCACGGACAACAGCCCGACCTGCCAGGCAAATCGACGGCAGCTTAGCGAAATCTTCCAAGCTCTTTCCTCCGTTATACCGCGCGTCAACAATATGGTTAATGTTGAAAGCGTTGCAATGAGTGATGCCATCATCATTCAAGCTGTCTACATCGCGATTGGGCCGTTCTTTGTCGTTGAGGGAACTGGAGCAGAGGCTGATGGTGGCGGCAGTCGGGGCAAGAAGTCTGGTGGAAGTGACAATGTGATTCTGAAGACGTTTGGCAAGAGTGCGATGCGGGGTTTGAGGTTGGATGCTCTTGCTTTGATTCGTAGCGTGAGTTTTTTGCGTATGTATCTATGGTTTTCCAGAACTCACGCTTCCTTGCTCAGATCTTTGCAAACCACGAAGACCAGAGGTCTTGGATTATAGAAGAGATCCTCAGTTCATTGATCAAGCTTTCTGATTCAAAACAGAAAGCTGGTCAATTCAGGTAAATATGTCGCATACAACCCGCATTTACTTGGTCTAATATGTTGAACAGACTCCGTGACGGCAGGTCCATCAGGACTGTTTCGGCCTTACTTCTCCAGCTCGTCCAAACATCTGCTCGTGATGTCAGAGTAGAAGCGAGGAGGATCGACAAGGCTCGGCAAAACAAATTTGCTCTGAAGAGGCAAGAAAGTCTTAGCGAGAGCCAGCTCAATAACGGTGCCGACGAACCATTCCTGGATGAGATTGATCAGGAGGTAATGTACTTCTTACTATCAAGGTGAAGATTGAACTAATGTGGGCCTTCTTAATCCAGGAAATCCGCTTGTACAGCTCTGGATTGGATTCTGCGACCAAGGCTGCGAAGACTATCGTACTCTTCCTAACTCAGAGGTACGAACGGCCTATGTTTTTGTTAACTCCGTTTGAACTAACCCTCCCTATAGATCTGGAAAAGGAAAGGCGACCAAAAACTCAAACGAGGCTGAATACAGGACTATCTTTGATAACCTCATCGCGGATGTACTCGTCGTACTATTTTGGCCTGAATGGCCGGCTGCCAGTCTACTTCTCAGCGTGGCATCCAAATATATGGTTCGTGTCTCGAAAGGTCTGCCTATTTTCGTTCTGAAGATTTCTTTCTAGGTTTCCTCACTGGACGACGTGAAAACCAATCAGACCGATAATAATGCAGCGAAGAGCATTGCCCTTGATCACCTCGGTGTCATTGCCTCGCGGATTCGGTCAAGTACGCTGAATGTGCAGTCTGACACCAGCAAGTACCAGGCAATCAAATGTCTGGATGAGGTGAGCCTCCGAAACTGCTAGACAACTCCATACTTATATAAGTGTCAGATTGTTGCCAGCGCAAATGCCAAGGAGTTCAGCAAATTGGTCAAGATTCACAAGGACATTGCAGCGCATCTCTGTAAACGTTCCTCTGAGGACCAAGCTTATGATGTACGCCGACCGCCTGTTGAACCTTCACGCCGGTGGCTCAGACAACCTTTTTCAGAGCGCTAGAGAATTCACAGCAGCCACGCTGGGACACGAGCTTGCTGCATCCCTCAAGCAACTGGATTCCTGGGTGACCGATCCCAGTGGTGACGATGACCTCAACATCAAGGATACCTCCCAACTCCAATCATTTGGATATAGACTCAAGGAAGCATTGCAAGGCGTATGGAAGGAACCTACAGCAGATGTGTTTGATATCGGGTATGCTTGGTACACAATGTTATAATGGATTGCTCGAGACTTACATCAACACAGATCTCAAGAGGAAGTTGCCCGCATTGACAGGCTTGCGGAAGAAATTGGCACTATTCAGAGTTTGCGAAACTCGTTCCAACCCATCCTCACAATCATCTTGATGGCGCTCGATGCCCCTGCTATATTCATGCGCACCAAAGCTCTGAAGGCCCTTGGTCAGATCATTACAAGCGATGCTACTATTCTTAGTGCTGTGAGCGTCTTTGCCTTCCATATAACTTCATACAACTGACTCTTCGCCAGCCTAACGTTCGTCGCGCTATCGAGAGTCATCTTCTGGACAGTTCTCCTGCTGTGCGAGATGCCGCAGTCGAGCTTATAGGGAAGTACATGGTTGATTCGCCTAAGGTTGCCGGGGACTATTACCAGAAGATTGCCGATCGTATCGCGGTCAGTACGATCCATAATTTTTATGGCTAGTGCACTAAACGTTTGGTTGCAGGACACGGGTCTTGGCGTCCGCAAACGCGTTATCAAACTTCTGAAGTCCTACTATGGAGTAATTGATGATTCTGCGCGTCAAATAGACATTGCAACACGAGTCGTGCTGCGAATGCTCGATGACGATGAAACCGTCCGAGAATTGGCTATCAAGACTATCGAAGAATTATGGTTTCCGAATAACATTTCTCCGCCAACTACAAAGCCGATCAGTTCTCATTCTGCTGCCAAAGTCAACGAGAAGGCTGCACTTCTCAACAAAGTCACCGTCATTATGGGAACCTCAGCAACGTTCAAGGACAGGCAATCACCACTTGAGGACCTACTCCATAAAATCATGATGGAGAAGAGTGGAAATGAGGCAGCTTTTCTCCATGCTCGTTACGGCGAAATCTGCGAAGCGCTGATCGACGGTTTGGTGGACGCTTCGGACCTGCCAGGATTTGTAAGTACTGGGTCCAGTCTCATGGAACGAGGTTGACCCACCACTCTGCAGACTGTCATCAATTGTGTCAGAACCATCTATCTGTTCACGTCTGCCCATCCTGCTATATTATCTGGCTCAAGAGCTTCTACGTTACTTCCCTATCTAAAGAATGCGGCTTCGGTACGTCTCGTCCAATTCGTAAGCCGGCCTTGCGCCTCAACTCCATGTTCTAGCCCGAAGATCAATCTACCACTGACTATCTGCTCAAAATCTTCCGCATTTCCATCCCTTGCATGCCCAAAACTGCAGCAAAGTTCGGCCAAGAGCTTCAACTTGCCCTGCAGCCCATGGTACTCAAGCCGACCGGCGGCAATGTGCAGGTATACCATTCCCCATGACATTCAGAAAAGTTCTGACAAAGAACTCCAGATGTTGCAAGAAGCAGTAGCCTGCATGTGTATTGTCATTCAAAACTTGACCCATGATTTCCCTCGCTTGATCAACCTCCTCAAGTCCTGCAATGGTAAAACGTGAACCAACCATTTCTAACTTCGGCCTAACCTCATACTGTTTAGTCCGCCTCCAACAAACTCTCAAGCGCCCTCCCTCCCAACAACTGCCACCGGCAGAGGTCCGAGGTCTATCGATTCTGGCGTTTCTTGTTTCCCTCCTCGGAGAACATTGCAACTTCGACGAAATACGGCGCGATCGAACAGGTGGGTTCAGGATCCGTATCCTTCCTTTAATCAAAACTCAATCAAATTCAGAACTAGCGAAGGATATTGATGGTATATCTCAGGTAAGACTAACTTAGACGACACTTAACGTCTCTAATGCTAGCGTCAAGGGCTCAATCATTGAACACATCTACTCGAGTGTGCTATCATTGTACCACAAATACAATAGCCCAGCACTTCGTGCGAGGCTCTTGCAATGCTTAGGTGGGCCCGGGTCCTCTCCATAGACCGTCGAGACACTGAACCAATGTTACAGGCTTCTTGTTCCGAGCGCAACCAACTCTTATGGTCATGGAGCAATCCTCCAAGATAATGGACGAGATATTCGCATCTCCAGAAGAGGAGGCACGTGGGAGATTGTTGAGGATTCTGCAGGAGTTCCTGGTTTCGGAAGCTTCGAAGCATGCGACCAAGGAGAAAGGTGCGCTTTTCCCATCTGACAAGAATTTATGATTAAATATCGGCTCAGAATCAGGAAAGGCTAAGCCCAAAGCGGCTGGTGTCAATATGGACGAATTGGTTGGAAATACCGATGGCTTTGCTGATTCTGGGTAAGTCTCCACAGTTGTGTGTCTTATGAACTCCTTTCTCAATTGAAACAGGGTTTCCTCTGCGGTGGTCCAGCGATATCTAGGTCAGATTCTGGAAGCTGCCCTTTCATTGCAACCCCAGATTCAAGCAACCGCCATCGACGTGCTCACTTTCACTATTAAACAGGGCCTGGCTCATCCGCTACAGGTCAGCTATTCCCTATGAACTTGCTCCACTTCCTAACGGTTGTGCATAGTCATTCCCTGTCATCGTGGCTTTGGAAACGAGTCCGGTGGCAAGTCTCTGTAACAGAGCAAGTGCACTCCATACCATCCTGCACACTAAGCATGCCTCGCTGTTGAACGCCCGATATACTCTCAGTGCTCGAGCTTCCTTTGACTATCAGAAGAAGATTGCCAGCGGCTGCTTCCAGGGTAGGTGGTCCCTTCTTCAGTGGCGAACCAGACTCACCGCCCTTCCAAGGCTATCGTGTTCAAACTATTCCTGTTGCTCTTTTGCAAAGGTGGTACTCTCTCGTCCGAGAAAAGCGGCAAACTAGACAGGACTTCTTGAAATCTCTGGTCAAGGTATTCCAAGAGTGTGCAAACCAACAAGCGTCGCAGGTCAGACCTTATGCAGTCAACATTAGTACTCCTCCTGATCCCTCCGTAGGACGACGTTGACTTCGTTCGTTATATGGCCGAAAATTTCTCAGCTTTCGATTACAAGACACATGAGGAGGTGATTACCGTCATCAAACACCTCACAGCCGTTCTTTCAACCATCGGAGTTCAATTGCTGGAAACGATTTCCCCCTCACATTTACTCTCTCACTTGCAAACCGCTTCGGCACCGAACCCCTACCAGGATAGCATGGACGTTGTTCCCGAAACACCAGCAACCGCAACTACTAACTTCACGGATCAAATACCCCTAATGCGAGATTCGGTGATAATTACCATAGTCATGCTCCTCAAGTCGTATCTGAAAGCACTATACTCTTTATCCGAAGAGTAAGTTTGAGTTAAAGCTATGTTGACAGGGTATGTGGACTGACTGTGAACAGCAAATGCAATAAATTTGTCCTCGGAAAGAAATCAGCTGCTGGAGATAAACCAGCCGCAAGACGCCACGACAAACCGATCGAATGGGATCGTCTACCATTCGCGACGGCGCCCATCCTGACCAGCGACGATGTTACTGTTCAGAAGCGTACTGTAAGTACTGTACTTCATCAATGATACGCTGCCTGAGTCCTGACTTCTATGTAGTTCCTGGACATCTGGAACGAGGACGGCGTCACTGAGGAGCCTGAAGAGGAGTACAACTAAAATTTCGAGTCGAGAACACTTATCATTACATGCTAGACGATATTTCCCGAAGAAATGCTATAAGTTAGGCGCTGTATAGTTATTTGATACCCTTGGTAGTTTGTAGCATAGTCATGTCAATTTGCATTAATACATCTGTAATTGGGGCTTGTAAAGGTATCAGAAAGTAGCCTAACCTAGAGAGAATTGAGACGAGTGACGTAATTGCGCTTGTTGAGGCGTAAATGAGCACGTTTTGCGTGCATCGGGCGGAGAGAAAGGTGCCCTCAAGGCAATGTGGAGACTATCTGCAAGGGGGAGGAGTGGACAGCTTTTTCGCTGCCTGGTTTCGATGCTCTCCTCTCGTACAAACTCGCTGCGTCAGTCGTCTCGACGGTCTCGATGGCTATCTGCACTGTGCTTAGCTGAAAGGTTTCGTTGTAACACCGTCAGTATGCAATAGAAATGTTATATTCGATATTTGCACGAACCTTGTCGCGGTGTGGATTTGCACCGCGCCCGCTGGATCCCATGTTATTCAGGCTCATTGGCTTCGTCAGATCGACTCGATGAGGCGAACTTCTTGCATTCAATCTTGGAATCGAACGATGGGTGGGTGAGGAGAGTGTTCTCTATGGCATAGGAAAGGCTTACGATGCAAGTAGCGTGATGGTAAGGACTACATGTCAGGTAGGTGTTAGGCAGGATCCATATGGAAGGAGACGACGGTACTCACGTCTTGGAACAGTGACGAAGCCGCCGTACCAGGTTACTATTTGCGTTCGATTAGAGAGGTATCATAAGGCTAGAAGAGTATTTTACGGACAATTATCCTTCATAGTTGCGAACTGCAAAGGGTGTTTAGTAAAGTGGTAGTAAGATGAGAAAGTAGGCTTTGAAACCTACGCAGATGGCCACTATAATCATTGCGATACTATTCAGACGGGTTAGATCCTTAATATGGTTTCAGACGTAGACCCGTGATACCTAGTGAGAGCCCCGGTACCTGTCGATGGTTCATTAATATCGAAGGTTTCCAACGTATGAAATTGAGAAACGTACTGATTATCCACATAATCCATCGATCACTTGAGCTAGCGAACCTAGACATTACCAATGAGCATCTGTATTCTTTGGATGTTTTTTTGTCCTCACCTGTAGAAATGCTCTTGCTTGCGTGTGTACAGGTGTCCCGCCAGAATCATCGACAGGATGATCTCTGCACCAGCGCCTACAAGGATTCAAAATCGGATTACATGTCCCGGCAATTGTGGTACGGAACACACCTAGGAAGAATGTCGCTAGCAGGACGGTACGTCCTTCTTGTACCAAATCTGCTACAGATCCTGTAGAGAAGGCAAAGGCGGTGGATGCTATGTAGAGTGCAAGTTGTGCACAGCTGAGAGCAGTGACGAGTAGAGAAAGTGTGGATTGCTTCAACTCCCATTGTCGGTATGCAAAGAAGCCCTACGCCCGTGCGTTAGCGCCGAGAACGCGTATATCGCGTGATATGACTGACGAAGACCAATAAGACGTTCAACCCAGTAAATAGTAGGATGAGGTCAAAACTCTTTGGTGAATCTTCTTCGAGAACATCCATCCTCCCAAACGAGATTATTGTGAAGAAGTAAACGGCATGCGAACAGCAGATCTGGTTAGCGAGCTCAAACAGCCTAGGATTGTGCGTTAGAATGGCATGAGGATCAAATGAAGTATCGCGCTCACCAGACGGCCCCAACCTTGAATACATGAATCAGCGCCAGAGATCATACAGACGAATTCATACAACATACAAGGCTCTTGTAGAGGATCGGATCTTCACTGAAATCCTGAAAGTAGAGATACGTCTAACCGTACGATAAGAGCCATTCGGGTGTGGACGAATTCAGTGCTCACCTGAACTGTGGCCATTCCAAACAAGAAGACGGCGATCGAGTAGCCAACTTGCAAGGGCCCAAGGACGAGATCCACCGAATCCGTGAAGAACATGCTCATTCAAGGCAGAGGGAGAACAAGACGAAGCTCCTGTGTGTCAAACGCTTTATCTACACAGGTGGAGTGTGTGTCCCTGGTACGATCAGTTATATATGGCCTGGCGTCTCAGTTACAGCTGGCCATCACGGTCTTGAGGCGCTGCAACTCCTGACACAGATGTGTGTGACTGTAGGCGCTCAAGTCGTGTTTTGCCTTCCAGATTGGTCAGGTTCCATTACCTTTTCTAGGCCTAGTATTTCAATATTCTGTGTCGGTATAGGTTCTAACTGGAATGACGGAAGAGGCGTAGAACTTCGACCAGATGCCAGTGATGTCTTCGTCTTGACAGGAAACCAGAAGGTTCCTTTGCGTTTCCGGTCCAGTCATGAGTTAGTTCTTGGTTTTGCCAATTGTAAGCATCAGATGTTTAAGGCATAATAGTGATTCAGCGGTTGAGTCCTCTGCAACCCCTCCGCTCAGGAAGGAGAGCAAACCAATTCCTGATCGGCGATTGGACAACTGAAAGAGTGCACTGCCACAGACCTCCGCATTACCATCACGTGCACGCACGGAAAAAGCCGAACCAGCACTGGCCGTGAAATTCCGAAGCAACCTTGCACTTATAGAAAAAACTTGACCGGGCCTCTGTCGACAACGGCGACGACGACGACCACAATGGTTTCTAGAGCCGTACTCAGCCGCGTTCTCCGCAATGCTTCTCGCAGTCCGGTTTGTGACAGTTCTTGCATTTATAGAATTCTACTGACTCTAACCCCAGCGTGCCATCCGGACTTTCGCGACAGCACACAACATTCCTGGGCCCTTCACTGAAGTCACGACTCTGAAGAACGGCCTTACGGTTGCTACTGAAGCTCAACCTCATGCTCAGACAGCTACCGTCGGTGTGTGGATAGATGCTGGTTCTCGGGCGGAAAACGAGAAGAACAACGGCACGGCACACTTCCTGGAACATATGGCTTTCAAGGGAACCGGCCGACGATCCCAACATGCTCTCGAGCTTGAGGTTGAGAACATTGGTGCCCACCTCAATGCTTACACCTCCCGTGAACAGACTGTCTACTACGCCAAATCCTTCCGAAAGGATGTTCCGGTCGCCGTCGACATTATCTCCGATATTCTCCAGAACTCGAAGTTGGAGAACTCTGCCATCGAGCGTGAACGTGATGTCATTATCAGGGAACAACAGGAGGTCGACAAGCAGTTGGAGGAGGTCGTCTTTGACCACCTTCATGCCGTCGCTTTCCAAGGTATGTTCGTCATACCCGGAGTTTCTGGTATCCTGACTGACAAGTATTCCAGGTCAAGCTCTTGGCCGAACAATCTTGGGCCCCAAGAAGAACATCCTGTCGATAAAGAAGGATGACCTCTCCTCCTACATCAAGACCAACTACACTGCTGACCGCATGGTTCTCGTCGGAACTGGTGGTGTTGACCACAACGAGCTGGTCAAGCTTGCCGAGAAGCACTTCTCCACCCTCCCTGTTTCCTCCAACCCCATTCCCCTCGGCCGTCTCGCACACCCCAAAACTGCCTTCGTTGGTTCGGAGGTCCGCATCCGCAATGATGAGCTTCCTACAGCAAACATTGCTATCGCTGTTGAGGGTGTCGGCTGGAGCTCTCCCGACTACTTCCCCATGCAAGTCATGCAAAGCATCTTCGGCAATTGGGACAGATCACTCGGTGCATCATCACTCACCTCCTCCCGCCTCTCTCACATCATCTCCTCCAACAACCTCGCCAACTCCTTCATGTCCTTCTCCACCTCCTACTCCGATACCGGTCTCTGGGGTATCTACCTTGTTTCTGAGAACTTGGTCAACCTCGACGACCTCACACACTTCACTCTGAGGGAGTGGGCTCGTATGAGCATTGCTCCTACGGAGGCTGAGGTTGAGCGTGCCAAGAGCCAGCTCAAGGCTGGCCTCCTCCTTGGCCTCGATGGCACTACCGCCGTTGCTGAGGATATTGGTCGTCAACTTGTCACCACTGGTAGGAGGATGACTCCTCAGCAGATTGAGCAGGCTATCGATGCCGTCACCGTCGATGAGATTAAGCGTGTTGCATCAAAATACCTCTGGGATAAGGATGTACGTCCCGTCCTGCTATTCCTCAATTCTCTTCATTCTAATATTATTATTTTTCACAGATTGCTATCACTGCTCTTGGAAACATTGAGGGAATGCTCGATTATAACCGTATCCGCAACGACATGTCCTCTATGGTGTATTAGATGGTCGGTTTAAACATGCACCCTGTAATACCTTCGCAATACTAATTGGCTAGCAAAGTTTTACTGTATCTAGCCTTAGACCAAGCAATACACACCCCATTAATACCAGTCTTTCGTGGTCTCGTCTATCGTCGTGAAACGGCTTCCATCGCTTTGTTGTCTTGCTTACTTTCCGTTGGCTCCAATTCCGTGTTCACTGGAGACCTCGTGAGGAGTTGTTCAACAGCTGTGTTGCAGTAAACCGTGCTACTTAAACATCTCCACCAGGCTGGTTCACTTTCAAGAATGTTTGGTGTGATAAAGGCTTGTCATCAAGAGCTCATACGAGCCCACAAAGTAGGGCTAACTATTAAATATGTCTATGCTAATTAGATTGTCTATTCTAGAGGCTGCGAATCAGCGTCCGGGCCCACCAACATGAAGGTGCCTCCGATTGGATCACCCAAACCAGTGTCTGCTGCAAACTGGCTGACGTTGAAGTTCGCGATGGTGGTATTGGGCGCGAAAAGAGTTTGATTGTTCCAGTCAGGAGGTTGATTGAACAAAAGGAAAGTGTATCTACAAGAGGGACCATCATTAGTTAGGTGTGCATCAGCGAAACGGCCTGTCCAGACTCACCGGTGGGGGTCCGAACCAGCAGGTGGGCTGGGCTGCAACCACTCCGAAACGGCGGCAGTACGGTTGGTCAACTTTTGGGCGTCAAGCTTCGAGCTGGAGCGGCTTGAATTGCCAACAGCGTAGAAGTCGCCGCCGATGAAATGACGGACTTGGGCCCAGGAGGTATTCTGCGGGGTAGGTGCATCCGGGTCGACTTCTACGACGACGAACGGTCCGGTGCTTTCGGTGCCTACTACGCTGAAGAGAGCGGCCTCTGCGGTGGCTAGGGCATGCCGGTTAGTGGAGAAGCGAGCAAGCCTATACTTTGTGACTTACCATTGCGTGCAACGGTTTGACCAGCACGGATGGTGATAGCGGTTCCGTTGATCTGCCCTCCTGGGAGGGTCACCTCAAGTAAAACCTGGGGATCGAACTCGATAGCCAGATCGGCTGTAAGCTTTCAATGGTGTCAACACAGGAAGCGAGATTTGACGAGAGAGGTACCCACATTAGCCCTCTTGAAAGCCCTCTTGACCCTCGAAAGACTGGTATCCTGAGCGACAGCGACAGCTGCAAAGAGCAAGGCAATCGAGAAGCGCATTTTCCCAAGTTTATCAACTTCTCGTTTCGAGTGTTGTTGTTAGAAACATGGTTGCTGCGAGCTTATATACAGACCATGGAAGCTCTGCAACGGACAAAGGAGCTTCCTATCCACACGCGCCCTGGATTTGAAGAAAGTCCGGTGGGAATCATCCACTAGAGGTTTAGTGCCTAAGAATAAACTCGAAACCGTTGAGTTGTAGAGTTATCAGTGTTAGTGGGCTGTGGCGGTACGGTTGAGCTTCGAACGCCTTCGTCGAGAGCTGTAAATGCGCGCAGTTATTCTTATCCCGCCTACGCCCGCCCCTCTTATCCTAGGAGGTGCTCGTCGTGTTTTCCGTGAGTCCACTATCCCCAGTTCCCCGGAAGTCCATGTTTTAAACAAATATAGATTTTACACGCTACTAATCCACAATTTGTGAAACTAAGGCGGCCTCCAGATTATGCTGAGGTTGGGTATGGCGCTACCAGCATGTACATTCCCGCGACAGGGTTTCCTAATCCTGTAGCGGTGGCGAATGAACTGACGTTGAATAGCTGAACGGGAGTCTCTGGTGTCACCAGCGTCTGGTCGTTGAAATCCGCCGGTTGCTTGTACAGTAGGAAAATATAGCTATATCACGGGCGTGTATTAGATTATGATTTATCCATCACAAACGCATCAACTTACCGGTGAGCATCTGATCCTGCAGGAGGTGTAGGCTGGCGGTAAGGAGAGATAGCCACAGTCTTATTGAACAGAGGTTGAGCAGGTGCTTTAGGCAACACAGTAAAGAAATTCGGCGCCAAGAGGTGACGGATCTGTGCACTGGTGGGGTTCTGAGGGGTCGGTGCGTCTGGATCGACGGCGACCACAACGAATGGTCCAGCACCGACCTTCCCGATCACGCTGAACGCAGGCGGGCCGGCAGTCGCTGAAAAGGGTGGGTCAGGTTTACTCGGTGGAAGGACCAGGACTTGGGTACTGAGTGCCGGACGTACAATTGCGGGGTAGTTGGAGGCCTGCGTGGAGGGTGATGGGTGGCCCTGAGGTTTGGGGGAGCGTAACCTCAAGCAGAGCTGAAGGGTTGAAGGTTATGCTTAAGCTGGTCGGGATCTGGAGAATATTTTAGATTCGGAAAGGCGTTGAAGGTTAGGGTGGCTCACGTTAGCCCTTTCAAAGGCTTTCTTGACTGTTGAAAGGCTTGTGTCCTGAGCCACCGCAAGGGCAATGAAGGGTAGGAGGGAAAGGAATCGCATTGTAGATATGAAGTAAACTTGGTGCTTCGGTTGATCAAAGGCAGCTTTTATAGGTTCGAGAACCTTAGGCAATGGAAAATCCTGGTAAGCACATCCACCATTTACATTCACTCGCTGAGTAGGGATGCGATTATCCAGGTAAAAGAAGGTATGGGCATCGCGGAGGACTGCAACTCAGGAGAGGCTGTGGCACTTTATCCACGATGATCGCAGGTTGAATGACAGGTCTGGCAACCAACCAGAAGTTCCTCCACGTATGGAGCAACATGATAAAGAAGTACCGAAGGAAGACTGCTGATACTACGGTACCAGTGGCGGTCCGGAAGAGCCAACTTCACTGGGTAGCCAAGGTTGGGCCAAGGAAAATGAACACTGGCACTCGGTGAAGAACCTTGTTTGTCTGATCTTAGAGGATGCACTAGTTGGTGACAAAAATAGAGAGACTCAGACTCAGAAAAGCCGAGATTCGTAACAGAAAACTCCAGTTTCGACAATCCATGCAGTGAGAGTTCATCGCAAATACTTTGAACCCCAAGCTTCCGAGCCGAGCGAAATTTTGATCGAAGTTTGGCAAGTCCGTCGATCATGTGACTTGGCCAGCCCATTACCAGGATCCGACCGTTTTCCGCCGTCTTTACAAAACTTGACCTTCATTACTCATGCTCAGCGTTCAGAGGATAGCTACAAAGGTGAGCGGCGGCGACGACGACAAGGGAATCAACGTTGACCATGTATCAATAGACAGCCAACAGGCGACTTCGCCAGGCTTCGCTCCAGCAAGTCGGCAGCTGGCGCCGGGGGCTTGCTACTCCTGCTGAGCCATATGATGTTGTTGTCATTGGTGGAGGTATGTTCGACGTTTTGAACGTGTATATCAGAACACTGAACAATTGCCAGGACCTGGTGGTTACGTTGCTGCCATTAAGGCCGCCCAGCTTGGCTTGAGGGTGAGTGCACTCCGCCGATGACGTTGTACCGAACTAAGTGTTTGTGGATTAGACTGCCTGTGTCGAGAAGCGTGGCGCGCTCGGCGGTACATGCTTGAACGTCGGTTGTATACCCTCAAAAGCCATGTTGAACAACTCGCATCTTTATCACCAAGCCCAACACGACTTCAAGCGACGTGGAATTGATGGTGTGTTGCAACTCGGTGCTATATTATCTACCCGCTAATCGTGCCTATAGTCTCTGGCGTCAGCCTGAACCTTGATACCATGCTTGAGGCCAAGAACAGCGCTGTTTCCAACCTCACGAAGGGTATCGAGTTCTTGTTCAAGCAGAACAAAGTCGACTACATCAAGGGTGCTGCTTCATTCGTTTCGCCCTCGAAGATCTCTGTCGACTTGCTTGACGGCGGCAAGACCGAGGTTGAGACAAAGAACTTCGTCATTGCAACTGGCTCCGAGGTCACTCCTTTCCCTGGCGGTAGCATCCCCATCGACGAGGAGCAAATTGTTAGTTCAACAGGAGCACTGGAACTCAAGAAGGTTCCAGGAAAGATGGTTGTCATTGGCGGTGGTATTATTGGTTTGGAGATGGGCAGTGTGT
Source organism: Clitopilus passeckerianus (assembly GCA_944990035.1). Taxonomy (NCBI): domain Eukaryota; kingdom Fungi; phylum Basidiomycota; class Agaricomycetes; order Agaricales; family Entolomataceae; genus Clitopilus; species Clitopilus passeckerianus. The sequence continues at coordinate 74,641 of CALYLX010000062.1, forward strand.
GGAGTAGACTGGGTGCTGATGTCACCGTTGTCGAGTTTTTGGGTGGTATTGGAGGTGCTGGCATTGATGAGGAGGTTGCGTGAGTCTCTTGCTTTTTTGTTTTCATGGTTCTATTTGCTCACGGATTTATTACAGCAAGGCGTTCCAGAGGACGCTCACGAAGCAAGGCCTCAAGTTCAAGCTGAACACCAAGGTGAAGTCTGCCGAAAAGAGGGACGGCAAGGTCTACCTCCAGGCGGAGGCTGCAAAGGGTGGCAAAGAGGAGGAGGTACGTGCTATCTGGTTGACTCCCGTTCTGCGCTTCTGACAGACGTTGTATTAGCTTGAAGCCGATGTTGTTCTCGTCGCTATTGGTCGTCGCCCGTACGTACAGGGCCTCAACATTGAGGCGGCTGGTGTTGAGATGGACGAGCGAGGACGCATCATTATTGATGACCAGTTCACCACCTCCCAAAAGAATATCAAGTGTATTGGTGATGTGACCTTCGGACCTATGCTTGCCCACAAGGCTGAGGAGGAAGGTGCGTTGACTTTTGTCATCAGCCAACTCAAGTTTCAGTTTAACCTCTTTGCTAGGTATCGCTGCTGTTGAATACATCAAGAGCGGCCATGGTCACGTCAACTACCATGCCATCCCCTCCGTCGTCTACACCCACCCCGAAGTCGCATGGGTTGGCAAGACCGAGCAGGAGCTCAAGGCCGACGGTGTCAAGTTCAACATCGGCAAGTTCATGTTCAGCGCCAACTCTCGTGCCAAGACCAACTTGGACTCTGAGGGCTTCGTCAAGATCCTTGCTGAGAAGGAGACCGACAAGGTGCTAGGTGTCCACATTATGGGCCCTAATGCTGGCGAGATGATTGCTGAGGGTGTTTTGGCTATGGAGTACGGCGCTTCGGCGGAAGATATTGCAAGGACATGTCATGCTCACGTAAGTTTTCATATGTGTCCCCTGGTCATGTTCTGCGCTGACATTGGATTTCTAGCCCACATTGAGCGAGGCGTTCAAGGAGGCGGCCATGGCTGCTTACTCAAAACCCATTCACATGTAAACGAACTGTAACTTACCTTGTCGTGTTGTCTTACTTCCGTAGTAATTTTCCTTACGCTTAATCTGATAGATTGTTTAGATTCTCCATGTGTGAGTTCTGAGAAGCAGGAGCTCGACATGAATGGTTTGCATTAATGTCTACCTAACTACAACATTCCTAGTTCGCTAGGGAATCCTCCGGTGGGTTCAGCCTACAAGTGCCACACTTGATTGGGGCGCAAATACTTGGCATGCTTGAGGAGTACCTCGATTATCCTGTGCGCTGTCGGTTCCTGGTCTTGGTGCGTCCCACATTCGTCGAGGCCAATCTCGGAGATTTTTGTTGTAAACACGTCCTTTCGTCCACACGTCAATTTCGCCGAGTACTGACACCTCTGCCCGGCGTCTGGTCCCCCTTTTTGTATAGCCACGGGTCGTGGAAAGAGTTTCACGCCATAGATGTCGCAGACTGAACGAGGCTCGGTGGGGGTCATGAGTGCCCAGGTCGTTAGTTCCTTTTGACCATACCCCATTGACGGGAACTCCACTGTGAGCAGGTTCTTTTTGTCCAGCATTTGCAGCCATTTTATGATCTCGTCTTTATTCGTCATTTGCTATCGCAATGTCCGAGTCAGTTTGGAATGTCTTCGAAAGGGACTTAGATATACACACTGTTTTCTGATGGGCTGGGTCGAGTATTTGGAAACTGGGAGGAAAATTCGGTCAGTTGCCAGTGCCGGGACTAACATCGGAATCAAGAAGGGGACTTACTGGCCTGGAAGATGGGCTGGCTTAGGCGCAACGACTCCTTTCTCAGCCGCATTTGTAGGAGGTTTTCTTTGGCCTTGGCCAGGTGGCGGGGTTGGCTTATCCATCTGGCCCAGATTATTGCGGGCGGCAATTGGCGTAGCATGAGCGCCGAGGATACCAACCGCGACCACCAATGCAGTGAAAGCTTTCGAGTACCGCATGATGATTTTGCAAGAAGAGGAGAGAGATATAACGAGGTGAAAGGCTTTGTTGTCCCAAACGAGGCTGGACTAGAAGATGTATCCCGAACGGTTGACCAGCAACCGGGGGCAAGGACGTAGGAGCACAGCTGAAGACCCTGCAAGCCACACGGGCTTGCTTTTATGCGGAGTCGTTAATTCATCCATAATGCTTGTGGGCGTGTAACAGATCCAAACACTTTAGCCTGCACTCACACGCTGCCCACAAAGCGCTCACATTCTGTCGATCAAAGGCGTTCACATTCCGCGGATCTCAGCTTCGGTTGAAGAGCCCGTCATTGTCTTCTGATTTCCAACAACAAGGAGTACCCAAAACAGGATCCACAGGTACTGATGTTCAAAGTCGTCGGGGACAAGCAGCTGAGAACTCCGCGACTTGTATTCACTTGCTCGATTCCACATAATCAAGGTTCTCGAAGAATGATTTCTGCAGACGGATGACTACATGTCTGTATTCTACCTATGACTTTGGCGCTACTGGTGTTGCATGCCACTCTGAGGTAGCTGGAAGGTGCTGAACGTGCGTAGGGAGTATGCGGAGTATCGCATCCTTTGTCGGGGGACGGTCATGTTGCGTATCACATTCATCAAGCGCAACATGAGAGATTCTCGCCATGAACAAATCCTGCCATCCACATCTAATCTTTGCCTGATACTAGCACGTCTTTCCGACAGCGGGTCCACCTGGAAAAACAGGTACTGGGTCGTGATGCCATTTGCGGCCATAGATATCACATATGGATCTGCCTAGAGCGCCCTGTTTTTCGGTCACGATGAGTCCCAAGTGGTCAGGGTTGACCGTGTCCGAGTGGGTGGAACCTGACTGTGAGGAGGTTCCTGGGCCCGACGGCGTTTAGCCACTTCAACGGCGAGGGCTGTGTCATTCATTTCTATTGTATGTTAGCTTCGAATGGTTTGGGACGGTGTGGGATACGCTGGCCTGCTCATTCTCTGCCTTTGAGTGGGGGGGTAGTGCATTGTGTGGCTCTTGTAGAATAGAGTAGGTTGGCGTTGATTAGGGCCGCTGATGGCTCCCCGCCAACAACCTAGAGTACAATTGTAATGTGTAACATAGGGACTGCGTCCCTCAAGCACAATAAACTTGATTTACTACTAATGGTTTGGGAGGCAGCATTGATGATATACGTACTCCTATTGGAGGAGGCTTGGACGCAGGCGTCTTGCCACGGGCTACAAGTGGGGAAGCACTTGTTCCAACAAAAGGACTACCAATGTAGTGAGCGCTTGAGAGTAAACCATTTTGGCCGGAAGAGCAGAGATTGGTGACGAGACGTGGATGGCTCAAAAGAAACTATTATCGAGCGACGAGAATGTTACGTGCCCGGAATGGTCGACCGGCAACCAGGGATGAAGAGAGAGGGGCGCAGCTGAACAACATTCAGGCCTTGTTGCTTGGTCTTTATAGGTAGCTGAGACTGATTTGTTTCACACCAGGATCGCGAAGTACCACAAGACGATGTGCCTACAAAAAGTCGGGAGGGCTGTGATTTGCACCCACACGAGGCTCACATTGTGTCAAAAGAGTATCAGACATTATAGCTCGGTAAACAGTCTCGTCTGGGCTTTCTGATGGGATGTTCTAAAGAGGTGCCCCGAAGAAACTTGGACTGTTTCCGTCTTCTGAGTACGGAAGGAAACGAATGCTCAACAGATGTGAGTATCCGAACGTTTCTCGCTGGTGGCAAGCGCTCCCTTGTCCTGCGACAATCCCAGCTCAGTGATGAGTGCGTGCGCTCTATCTGTTGAGAATTTAGAGCGTAGTGATCTCCTTCACTTACCCTTTTGTATTGGTGGTCGTGCACCGGACCGTATTGCGGCACCGCAAAGAGAGATGAATTGGGCGGAGAACATCATTTCAGCAGAGCGCCGAAGGGTCCTCTGCAGGGCGCGAGGGAACACCAACATCTCCGGATTTTCTCAGGTGATTGGTGGGAACGAAAGGAAACGTCGGTAGATGAGAGATGAATTGCATCAGAAATAGATCCTGAAGGAGTACGTGACTCACTTCGTTCCGGCAGATCTGCTGACAGGAAACTTCAATTCCAAGAAGATTACTGAGGGTTGGCTATTTAATGTGGAGCCGGTTCCGAGTGTGCACTTCCGAGATAAGTACTTGCTGACTGGATTGGCACAGTACTTCTCTGCTTTGCGGTGGAATAATCCTCCAAGTAGTAAGGGAAGACGTAAAATATGAAATAGAAAATTTTCAGGGAGAGAACACATGTTTCCATAGGGAGGCTAACAAACCTTGGAGCAAAAGCCTGGAGGTGGACCAGAAGCTATCTTCGGACCAGGGTCCTAGATACAGTTGTGCGCAAGGCGATCGGTAATCACGACAGACGCGAGCAAACGGGCAGACATGGAGAGTGTACAGAGGCTTGAAAAATGGCTTTCTTGCTCTGGTTGTGGGCAGAACATTCAAACGTCGAAGCTGCTTGCTGTCAAAACTTGCAGCAACAGTTTCCAACCGGATGATGGATGCAATGTGGACGCTGGCTGGGTGCAAATGATTGAAGCGATCGACTCTGATGGGAACAATAGAAGTTATTATGGAGTGTGACACGTGTGACAGCCTTCAAATCCCTTATCCTCTTTTCCTTCGTCCCCTGTCGTCGTTGTCGCCGTCTCTGTTCTTTAGCTTTGTACCCCCACATTCTTTTGTCCAGTCCACTCTTTTTATAAGTTATGTCGCGCGCTCCTCTCGCTGGCAGACCACCGTTTGCCACGGATGAGCCAGATACTATCTACGAGACAGCACCAGCACCTCAACGCCGAATTCGACAACCAGCGCCCCCAAATCCCAACAACAGGTCTTCGGCCTACGATATGTGCGCATATTCTGTCAAATACTTGACTCTGGCATAAGACTAACATTTTGCTAGGTACAACAATTATCTAGGTCCGGAGGCTGCGGGGCAAGATGGTGGAAATCGAATTTCAGGAGTTGGTGGTATCGGTATGGGTCTACTCAACATGGACGATGATTCAGACGACGAGGACGAGATTCCTCCGCCAAAACCCGCCGCTGCCGCTGCACATTCCAAGCATGCAGCTCTGGCAGCAGCTACCGCTCGCAACAACACCCGCCCTCTCGCTTTACCCTCAAACAGCTCTAACAGCCCGCCACCACCACCAAAACCCATTGCTGCGCCTCAACCCGGATATGCTGCCCCAATAGCAGCGCTCAACATGCCAGCCTCACCCTCACCGCCGCATCCCTCCCAGCACAACATGCCCTCCGGTTCAAGGCTGCCACCCGCACTGCAAATTGCTGTCCCTAAGCCTTCGCACCCTAACACAAGCCATGCCGGCCCAGGTCGTAACCCATTCGCCGATCCTTCTCCTTCACCTACCCATGTTCCCTCCAACCCTCATCCTCTTCAGCCACCTGTCACGCCTATCACGCCTGCCTTTGCCCGGCCACGCAAGTCCCCTGGGGTGACATTCGGTACTTCGCCCACTCCGCGACCCACTATGCGCGGAAACAACGAAGACACTCTCCTCCCAGCCCGTGGTGAGAAGGGCGACGATTTCTGGCGTCGATTCAGTATGGTGGCGAAGATGCCCGAAGCAAATAAAGAGAGGTAAAAATAGCTTTCTACATTCCGTAGGGCCGCCATATTAACGCCCTCTATCACCAGTTCCTGGTTGTCGAAAACTAAAAATGGATACTCTCACTTTTCTCGCTGGGTATGGGTGACAGGGATCATCCTTCTCCTGGTAGGCGACCGAGAACTATTATTTCGTTTCAGTTACTGATTATTTTGGTGTCTAGCTTATTGGTGGTGCTGCCGGTCTCGGTTGGTACCTCACACACAACAACCCGGATCATCAACGCCCTGGCCAATTTGGTGAAGGTGGTGAACAGTCTGCGCCTGCGACAACCTCCGCGGCTCCTCAAACAACTGTTGGCGGTGCAACTGTGCTCAAAGTTACCCCGACACGCACGATTGACAAGAGGGCTGCCGCCACGCCTATTCCCACCAGCGTCCTGCACTCCCATAAGAGGAGGGAAAGGCGCTCAAGACTGTAATTCAGGTCTTGAGTACCTCGGCTTGTTATCTTTTCGGTCTCTCTCGATATGCGTCGGTTTATCGTCGGGTTTCATACAACCCGCCGCTCCTTTTAAAGGATCCCATACGGATGGTTATTTTATCATTTCATTATTGCAGATGCCATTTTAACGACTTCCCATCTCCTCTGCCGCTTTGGTTATCACACACAATCATTTGAACCTTGGATTCCGGATTTTTTCATCCTTGCTCCCCATTTTTTTTCCTTCATACGTTACTCGTTCGTTTCTTTACTTACGTTCACGTGTAGCTTTAGATACCCGCATATTCTGAACACTGATTCAAATACAATAAGATATATCAAGTAATTGTAAGATGCTGGCGTCCAACAGAATTCGAATGGATTGGGTGAGCAAGAAGTTGTGTTAACGATGCAACAGTGATGTCACGTGTATGTTTATTGATTGAATGCGCAAGAGAAAGTACTGATTACAATGCAGAGGGTATATCTACATGGATAAGGGTATCGTAAGGGCCAGGAAAGCTTGCAGCAGAGAACACGACAGCGAGAATTTTTGAGAAGCGAGATGATAGAGGGCGGAGAACAGACTTGATCGTAATCCATATCGAAGGAGGGATAACTCGCAAGCATGGAGAATGGCGACAATTTCATGAACCCTTTGACCGCAAGCCGTACGATTTGAATAGAATTTAAAAGGTTGGTATTCAGTTCCAGAAATCCAAAGCCCTTGGCCTGCCCGATCTCGCAATCGTCGTTCTGGAGGTTGCGTCCGTCAAATCACTTGAAGGCTCCGATGGATTCGTAGTCTTGGGTTGCTTGTCAGGCGGGCGTCCCCCAGAAGTAGGCGTCGATACTTGTTCGGACTGGTTTGTTGGTTCCCTTTTTCGCTTGCCCTTGAATATTGTGTTGGAGACGTCGGCGAGAAATCCCATGACGCCTTTGGAGCGACGGGGAGAATCCTGGGCGGATGTTTTGGGCTCACCGAAGTACGAGCACTGCTTGATTGAGGCGGTAGTGACGGCACGGCAATCCGTACGTCGGTAAACCCGAGACCTTGTCCGGACGGAGGAAGATGGTTCGAAGACGATGGAGTCATGCCTTGATGACCAGTAGGAGTCCAAGGAGTACCCAAGAGGTGGCCTTGTTCGTTTTCTGAATCACTGGGAGTTGTGAAGACACTCTGGTTGAGTGCGTTAGATCCACTAGGTTCCAGAGAAAGGGCGTGTGGTCGTAGAAGACGGCGGATCTTTGTTCCCACCTGCATCCAACGAGGGCTTGTAGATCTTGTCCGAAACCTTGAAAATAGACTGAGCGCTGGCGATGACGTGACGGGGACCTTCGGGTCGTTCCCGAGCTTGTCTGCGACCACTGGCGACAGGTTAGTAGCAAGATGCGCAGGCATCGACGGTATTTGCCGTCTCTGCCATCCTTTGTAGCTGGGAAAGAGAATATCAAACGCCAAGCGTTGAGATAACCGAGGTAATGGTCCGTGTACCTTCCCTCGATCTCTGGAAAAAGGTAAATGAGTGGCATATACTCACGGATCCCCCAGACTACAAGCTTGAAGATGGCGTGGATGTTTATCTCGTGAGAGACGCAGACGGCAACTTTGAATGCTACCGCTCTTGTTCGCTCATCGGCAGTGGTATCCGTCTTGGGAAACCCAAGTCCCCGAGCCATGATTGCACACGCTTGGTCCGATTGTAGTGTAACGATTATATGCTGTGATTTATTAGGCCTAACCTCATTGGTAAGAGCAAATACTCACATCATATGTGGCCTCGTCGACTGTATGCCAGTCGGTTACGCTGCTTAACATGCTGTATATCAAAATAGCCAGTACATCATGCCCAGTTTCCTCGCAAACGTCGTATTCCCACTGCCCAAAAAAAGAAATCACAGCTCTTCAAGGGGAGGGTGCGCCGGGCGGTTGGAAGGATCATTGAAGCGCCCAAACATGTCAGTGAAAACATCACGGATTGACTGAGATGCAGGCTCGTCGCGGGGTGCCCAAAAGCTGATGGGAACAACGTCCTCTGGAACGGTTTGAGAAGAGTGTTTTATGAGTGTGTCGGCCATGCTGGTCCCGCTCAAGGACTCGTCTGGGTAGCTGAAGTCCAAGGGACTATATGCGCGATGAACAAACATCCCGAGGCATGTAAATTGTGAATTTCTCACATGCGTTCCAGAAGCTCTCGAGACGGGTCGAAAAGATCATAAAAAAACCCAGTGATAACTGTGTTCATCATCGCGTCTCATCGCCACAAGGTCCTTGAAAGCAAGAAAAAAATCGTCAAGGGAAACAGTGCCTTCAATGCCCAGGCTTTGGATCGTATTCTGAATTGCATCGGCGCTAGTGAGGATCCTGAGTGCATGCTGAGAGTTAAAATAAATAAAAAAAAAACGCGTGAACACTATAGAACTGTGAGATAATCCATACCAAGGTCTACGTACCTCTTGCCAAACCTTGGCCCTGCCGGAAGACCACATTGCAATATACCGGCGGGCACAGAGCCTATACTCTATTTGTTCAAGCTCTGAGTATTTCTGATACTGAAATCCTCTGTGATCGGCCCATGCTTGTAAGATCTTTACTAGAAAATCGGCGAGAACGAGAAGGTAGGATGTTTCTGGGGGGGTTGTTGGAACTGGAGACGAGAAAGGACATCCAGTATCCATGATTAACTGGCAGTACGGCCGGGGGTAGGGAAGGGATTCCGGGAGATCTAAGGGGCATAAGCAGAGGGCAAGGCAAAAGAAAGGCAGCAGGTCGTAACTTAGAAGACTTAGATTAAATAGAAGCTGGGCGGAGTTCGAAACTCAGTGCACTGCAGGCGAGCTCTTAGGGCGAGCAAATGATTGATCACTTGCAAAGTTGCATTCGATTCTTCATGACTGTAATATACCACTAATCATTTGCCTAGGTTAGTCAAATCAATCTTGAACACATGGTTTCCGATACTTCTTCTTCGTATCGGCGCCCACCAAAATTTCCGCTGATTCACAGTATCTCATGTTGCGGCTGGCGCAGTATCAAACTTTTGATTGCAAACCAATCACGAGCTAGACGACATGACAAAAGTCGGTAGCGCATTGTTCCCCAGTCCTCCTGTATCATCAGCCGCTTAAAGTATGGTGAAATGCGCTAGAAGCATGACGCGCTTCGTAAACGCCTGGCCAGAGCAAAAAGACTGGGTGAACCCAGTGTCAGTGCCGGGACATTACTCTGGGTCCGGTGGCTTCCACTCTACCCTTCATGAAGAAAGACCAGAAAACTAGAAATTCGTTGGGTGAGTACCACGGCAGACCTCTTTGTAAAGAGCAATGTCATAATGTGTCAAGGCAAATGTTCTACGCATTGAGGCAAACCGGCAACTTGATGTACTTTTTCAAGATTCGTTGGCCAGTCCAGCAAGATTGACTGTGGGACTCGGCAATCCCAGCCAACGCGGCGAGCTGTTTACCGATGTTTGCTTCCCCTGGGGCGAAAAGCAAAAGTGTCCTCTTCCAGCAACTTCTTTCCTCGTCACATTTGTAGATAAAAATTAGCGGGATGTATGTAAAAAGAGTGTAGCTATCGATTAAACCTGACGGATTTTTGAGATTCTCGTTATTTAGAGGAGCAATGAGGGCTATCTTCGGAAGAAATCCATATTTCAAAATTCCGTCAGGTTTAAAGGCTAGATATTACATTTCTAAACGACTTTACTCGAGAGCCCGAAGAAATCTAATAGAAACTCGATGCTCTACTGCAATGACAATGTATACGCCCTTCAGGAGCTCCGAAGCGCGCAGAGAAGCTCCAGTGATGGCAATATTGACCCCTAGACACGCCCATTAGCTGGCATCCTCGACCGATTTACGCGAAATCAGACACGTTACTCACCCCAATCTTCACGGTAAGCCTCTGCAGTCTCAAAGGTACCTGCATCCGGGTCTAAAAGCACTATTATCAGGTCAAAAAAGGCGCTAAAGGCCTATGAGAGACCCAAAAAGCTTTGGTTCCCGAGCTAAAAAACCATCGGCAGCACGAAATGCCCAACTCAAAGCCCTGGATGAAGGCCGAGCCAAGAGATGGCAGTCCTCCAATAAGGAGAACTCCATTCCCACCACTGTGGCTGCAGATGCAAGCCCTGTCATCAAAGATCCGGGAAAAGATTCACTCACTCTGAAGGCCGCCAAGGCAGAGGAGCGGGCTCGGGTCTTGCAGGACAAGCTGAACACCTGCACAAAACATGCGGACAACATTCGGCGGACCTCTCAGCGAAGGAAAAAGGTTATAGAAGGGCTAAAGGAGGAGAATAAGCAGCTCAAAGTGGAGAAGAAGGAGGATGAAAAGCGGCACCTTCGGGAAATTGCACAGCTCAGGAGAGAGCGGGAAGATGCTCAACGCAGGCTGGAAAGCCTCTGTGCAGAGGTCTCCACCTTGAAGAACACCAAGAAAGCAAGCCGCACCACTACAAAAGCATTAAATGCTCGAGTGAAGCGGCTCAAGCTAGCTCTCGAGCAATACAAGCAGTCTCGGAAGGGTTTCTGTGACCGGCTTCGACAGAAGGGAAAATATACTCGAGAGGCCCGCAACCTTGCACGTACACTTGTCCATGCAGGATGTGCACCGGAGAAAGTTGGGAAGGTTATCGCGAGAGTTGGCCGTACCTTTGGCATCGACATCCCACCATCAAAGCTGATGAGCGCCCGAACGGTCAATCGATGCGGAACCGAGGCTCTCGTTGCTGCAGATATGCAGATAGGATATGAATTGGCCGTAACGAAGACCTGTACACTCAGTCAGGATAGCACATCAAACCGTAACATCAATTTCGAAGCGCACCATATTGCCATGCCCGTTCCCAATTACTCCAAAGGCGAAACCGTCCCGAATGAAGCCAATCCACCCACGCCAAAAATACGCCTTGTTCGAGTGGCATCTACTGTTGATCACAGTAGTGAAAACTCGGTAAAGGCTTGGCTAGCACAGCTTAGTGCCATCAGCACCACCTACAACGAATCCCCACTCGCCAAACGTACCATGAAACAATTCACACTTCGTGAATTTGCACTCAAGTTGAAAGGGATGTGTGGTGATCATGCCAGTGGGGAGAAGAGCGCTGCGAAAATGATGGAAACGTGGAAGCATGAGGAGACTATAAAGCATTTGGGCGAGAGTGGCTTACTCGAAAAGGATCTCATCGATCTCCTTGGATACCTCAATCAGAAGAAAGGGGAGAAGATCGCGTCGGTGGGAGGAATTGATCTATGGGAAGAGATGTCAGATGAGGAGAGGGGTAAACATGAGGCAGACCTGAGAGAGGAGATCCTCCTCGAAGTCGGGATGGATGCTTATGAGATGTTGGATGACAGGGAGAGGGAAGAACTGGACTCCTTCATTTGGGCCGGATGCTGCATGCACAAATTTCAGAACAGCTTCAAGGGAGGAAATACCGTGATGATGGCATTTTGGGAATGTGAAGACATACCTGGGCCCATCCTCCTTGCAAACAAATCAAATGCGGAGGCGATCCGAAACATCATGGATCCGACCCAAAAAGGAAAGCCAATGAACGACACCGAGAAATTGGCACTCGCAAACACAACAAGAGGAGGGGTAAAGGCTATGGCTATTGCTGGAACAATAGTCAATAACAAGGACAACAAAAAGGGGCATGGAGACTCATACCAATACCATCGAGACCACGCTGTTGATGGACCAACCTCTCGATTCCCCGATACTAGCGCCATCCGAATCAATAGTCACGCCGACGCTGCAGGAGAAGTACTTTCTCACCTTTCCTGGTACCGTACCTACATAGACGATGTTCGCGATTGAAAGAAGAAACCGGGGTTAACAAATATCGAACGAAATCTTAAGAACGCGCTAAACAATGACCCAACACTCACCGAGCTCGCAACCATGGTTTTTTATACAGAATGTATCACCTACCCGTATATTCGCGCTATTCGAGGCCCCGGGACTGAGAAGCTGAATGTCCTGGATCTTGGGCCACTGCACGGGAGGGTCAGAGAGCATTGCCAAGCGATCATTGATAAACCCAGCTTGATCATCGGTCCAGGTGTTGCCGTTGAAACAGCTGTCCTTGACGGCAAAAGCTGGAAGAATCCCCTTGCTATCAGTACAATCAACCAACTCAGGAGTGGTGGAGGTCTTCAACATCTAGAAAAGACCGTGGTCGCATTTTTCGAAGGGGCTCTGGAGACCTGGGTTCGGTTTTCGGCCGAGTTTGCACCGGGGGGCCTAATTGATAAAGCTAGTGCAGAGGAGCGTCGGAAAGCATGGATGCCGTCAACGAACGATACAAACGAAGGAGCATTGGGGGGTTACCGCATTTATATGCGCAACAAGCCCTCGACGACACTGCATCAATATAACGGTTTTGCTGTTTGGGAACGGAACGGGGTAGAAACGTTCATGAACACGATGCTCAATGGGGACGACGATGCATATATCATGAAGAAGGCACGTGAGATTGATGAAAGCAGGTTGGAGAAGCAGAGGAAGGAGGAGATTCGACAACATGAGGTGAAGGTGGTGGAGAATCGGCGAGCAGCGGATGCGGCGAAAAAGCGAAAGAATGATGAGATGATGGATGGCCTTACCAATCTCGTCCTTCTAACGTCGCATACCCTCCCGGATTTCAAGAAGATTACGGTGAAGGAAATAGATCTCCAGCTTGACGTGTTCGCAAAAGTACACGGCGACAAGGAGATTCCGCTCAAGTCACATCGGGGCCGAAAAGAGGACAAATGGAACTTACTTCAGGCTGCAATAAGCCGATTCAAGAAGGATAAAGTACCGATAGCGGCGGATAACGCTACAGAGGCGACGGAAGACGTTGTAAGGACATGGGAGGACGAGGAGGCCGAGCTCGAAGAGGAGATGGAGCCTGATCAAACGCAGACTGATGAATAGATCACTGATTATATTGCATAATTATACTTTACATTCCTATAATTACCACTAAATCTACAAAATAACGTCACAGAAGTATATGCAACTGTTTTTATTGTGTTTCCGGCCTTCAGCGACTCGAAAACCTCTCAAGACTCTGCCAGGACGATGTCCGGACACCTTTTTGGTGGCGATACGCTTAGTCAGCGTCACACTGGCGCGGCTGGTTTTGCCGAGTCCCATTGACTGTGTTCTGAGAAAGATATTCAGGCAGAGCAGCACGAAGATTGTAAGCCAGGCGTTCTCAATAAAGATCCTGAGACGTCTTCCTCGTATTTTCTAGATCTTATTTTCCGATGTCGGGAAAAGGTCCTTTCACCATCAAGTTGCCTGAGAAGACCCTCTTGATTCCTGAAAGTGTCAACCGTTGAACAGCGCGACGCGTAAGACACGTGATCGAAATAAATTGAAATTCCGCTCAATAGTGCTCGCGCAAGGAGTCGCGTCTCTTTGTCTTGACCTTCGAATTGTTCAACATCTGCCAAGATGGTCAAACGACCTTCCGTCGAAAGTGCTAGCGACTACGACGAACCAATTCAATCCACATCTCAAAAACGAGCCAGATTCAATAGTGACGACGACGAGGTTCACACCATTCCTCGAAAGCGAAAGACGCGTCGAAATGCAAGGGACTCTGATGATAACGAAGAGGAGGAGGAGCAAGAAGACGACGAAGAAGAAGATGAGGATGAGATTTTCGAGAGATTCTCTGCTGAGCATGGAGATACTATTCGTGAAGAGCTTGATGCTAAACGCAAGACTCAGGGTGTAAGCCGTTCTCCCGAATTTTTGAGCTTTTAGTTGACATATCTTTGGTTCAATTTTATTTAGGGAATCGCAGAGTATGGTATCATCGAACGTATCGAGATGCATAACTTCATGTGCCACAAGTTCTTGACATTTGATTTTGGCCCTCAAATCAACTTCATTATTGGTGCGTCCTATTTATGCAATCAATGGTATAACTAAGCTAATGTTGTTGTTTTATTCAGGCCATAACGGAAGTGAGTAAACACGCGAAGCACATATGAAAGAGATGTTTATGACCTGTTCTTAGGTGGCAAGAGTGCTGTCCTCTCTGCCATCACTGTCGCCCTCGGGGGTAAAAGTCTCGCGACTGGACGCGGAAGCGGCCTCAAATCCTTTATTAAAGAAGGTGTGAGGTAAGAATGGGCTCTTGATGGCGACATAGATTTATGCTCACGCGTTTGGTTAGCTGGTCTGAGGTCACCATCACTCTCAAGAATCAAGGAGAAGAAGCATTTAAGCCAAAGGAATATGGAACTTCCATTGTCATCACTCGCAAATGGACCAAAGAAGGCTCTTCTACCTGGAAAATTCAAAATTCCCAGAAGAAGCTCATTAGCTCGAAGAGAGAGGAGCTAGCTGCTATTTGCGACCACATGAATATCCAGGTCGACAATCCCATGAGCGTCTTGACCCAAGGTCTGTGAGCTTTCTACTGGAGATCATCCATGTGGCTCATTCTGGGATTAGACTCTGCCCGCCAATTCTTGAGCGCGTCTTCTCCCGCCGACAAGTATAAGGTCGGACCTTATATATTTTCTATCTTCTCCAATACTAACCTTCCGCTAGCTATTCCTTCGAGGAACTCAATTGTCTCAACTACACGACGAATACGACACCTGCATGGATAATATCACGCAAACAACGAGAATCCTTGAGCAGAAGCGGCAGGCAATTCCGGATCTCAGGGCTGCCTTCAAGGACGCCTCTACGCGCTTTGCAGAGGCTCAGAAAGCTATAGAGCTCCAGGACAAGCTCGGCGCCATCCAGAGGGAACTAGGCTGGGCTCACGTTGGTGCTAAATGCGAAGAAATGACAACCAAGTTCAAAGAATTGGCGAACTTGGAGAGCCGTTTGCCCGACATCGAAGAGAAGCTGGCGGAAGCTAATGTATGCTACATCCACTGCCCAGATGGAGCGCGAACGCTAACAACGTCGCCTAGGCGGAATTCGAGGAAGCTAGTCGAGAGGTCGAACGTCGCGAGCAGGAGTACGCAAACTTGGGGCGCATAGACGAGCTTTCAGAACGGCGCGCCGACATCCAGGCTGAGATTAAGAACAACAAGCGTTCTATTGTGGATTTCAATGTAGGTTGCTCCTACTCTTCAACGCTATTCCAGACCCTGACCGGCGCTGCAGACTGACTTGAAGCGTATGGGGCAAAGTATGGACGGCATCACCAATCAGCTCAAAGACTTGGACAGCCAGATAGCTACAGAAACTGCGCGTATGCAGCAGCAAACGGAAGCAAAGCAACATGAAACGCAACAAAGGCTTGCTACCGCACGCGAACAAGTTCAGAATACACAAGCCCAGCTCAAGAATATCGAGGAACAAGTCCGCACTAAGCAGGAGGAGCTTGATAAGATTAAGAACGAAGGGATGAAGCAGGATGCAACGATTAACACCATCAAAGGCCAAATCCAGAACTGTCAAGGGATGATCGAACGGGCTCAAGAAGCGGAGAAGAACGCTCTCACTCCTTATGGCAACAATATTCAAGGGGTGTTGAATGAGGTTAACCAGATGAGATGGCATGGGGAGAAGCCCATTGGCCCTCTTGGTTTGTATGTCAACGCTAAGGACGCTCAAAAATGGGGCACTCTGCTTCGTCACCAGTTGTCTCAGTATTTGACCGCATTCGCCGTGACCGATCCACGGGATCAAGTCCAGCTCAAGAAAGTACTCGTCAAATACAATAAGTGAGTCCAGTGACCCACACCCCAAGTTGACTATACTAACGTCGACCCTCAACAGCAAAACCACTCAAATTGTGATTTACGATACCGACCTCTTTGATTACAGTTCAGGCGAACCTCCCCAAGAATATCTGACTGTTCTTCGTGCTCTCGAGGTATGATAACCTGCTTCACACCTGTCGTCTATGCTGATTGCCTATATAGATATCGAACCCCCATGTACTCCGCATCTTGATCAACCGCGTAAATATTGAGCGGGTTCTTTTGGCTCCTGATCGAAAAGAAGGAGAGCAAAATCTCAGGCGTCTTGGCCGTGGTGGCCTTGCGTGGGCGGCGAATGGCATGACGGTCCGAGTCTACCCGTGAGTTCTCCCTGGTCATCTAGAATTGTAACTTATAAGAATTTTCTCCCCTACAGTGAAGGCGGTGTTTCATCTTCGAAGATAAACTTCAGGCAGAACCGGAATGATGCTACCAATCTCTTGTTGACGGGTCGAAATAGTGCAGCTCAGATCAGGTATGTCCTACGGCATGGCCCATCCAAACTGGACTGAAATTTTATCATAGGCACTACAAAGAAGAGATGGCAAAGTACGAGGAGGAATACAGACGAATATCCGGAGAGGTGCAGGAAGCCAAGGCTACATTTGCTCAAGGACGAGGAGCCCTCGACCAGATGAAGGCAAGAAATTTGGATGCTGCATAGGCCGTGTCTTCATTGACCTTGATATCCTAGGTGTCCCAAAGCCGTCTGGCTGAGGAATTCCGCCGGGCTAAAACAAATCTCAACGACGCCCAGCAAGAAGTGAACGAGGAAATGCCGTCGGATGTCACAAGTCTCATGGCCGCCCGAGAAGTGAGTCTTCCTCTATGCATTCCTCCGTGGACCTAATGCTTTCTATAGGAAGCCGATGAAGAAAAGAAAGGCATCCTCGTACAATTCGAAGACGTTGTGAGGCAGAAGACCGAGCTGGACGAGAAACAGAAGGCGCTGCTCACTGAGTCAAACCAACTCAAACGCCGTATTGATGAACATAACCAATTTGCCGCTGGAGTTCACCAGACGGTGAACGACGCTGTGGATGCGCGTTCTAAGGCTCAAGAAAGCGTCGCTTGGTACAATAACAAACTCACGCAAGAAAAAGTCAAGATTGCCGGTGTTAAGGATACAGCGGATACCCTTCAAGAAGAGTTTGCGGTATGCCACTTCGTGTAGGATTTGAATTTCAACTGAATTCGACTTCTAGGAGTGGACCAAGAAGGCTGAGACCATATGCCAACAGATTGAAAATCCCCGTCCCGTGGCTGTTTTGCAACGTCAACTGGAGTCGGTGCAGAGAGCCCTGGAAGAACGGCAGAAACGGTCAGCCCGATCCCGCTCATTAAATACGTACCGGTGCTGATTTCCATTGAACAGCGGAGAGAAAGCGCCCGGAGACCTTGCGAAAACCGTCAACGAGGCTGAACAAGCCCTGAAAATTGCAGAAAGGGATTACAAGCAAATGGTGACGCTGACGAAAGTGCGTTCAATTATCATATCTTTGGGAATTCCGATGAGCTGACTGCCTGTCAAACCATAGACACTGAAGGCCTCGCTAACTGAGCGCCTCAGTCGATGGCAAGAGTTCCGCCGTCACATTGCGCTACGATGTAAATTGGTGTTCTCGTATCATTTGTCCACTCGTGGCTATTTTGGCAAAGTGCTGTTCCACCATGCCAAAGGGACTCTCGAGTTGAAAGTCCGGACGGAAGATCAAGCTGGCACTCAGGCTCCGAAAGAGAAGGATCCACGCTCACTCAGTGGTGGAGAGAAGTCCTTCTCTACCATCTGTCTTCTGCTTGCTCTATGGGAAGCCATCGGTTGTCCCCTCCGTTGCCTTGGTAGGTCTATGTTATCGGTTCCTTGGATTTTCCTCATCTCTTCCGTAGACGAGTTCGACGTTTTCATGGATGCAGTGAACCGGCGAATTGCCATGAAAATGATGGCAAGTCAGTTTGCACGCAGGCTTGATCGTATGCTCAATTGTCTGCTCTAGATCGACACAGCGAATTCTTCTGATCAAAAACAATACATCCTGATTACGCCACAGGAGATGGGCAACGTACAGATTGGTCCTACGGTTAAGGTCAACCGCATGATTGATCCTGAAAGATCGAGGGCAGTTACAGCGGTTTCTGCGTAGATGGGCTCCCTCGGAAGAATACTATCTGAAT
Organism: Clitopilus passeckerianus; assembly: GCA_944990035.1. Classification (NCBI taxonomy): domain Eukaryota; kingdom Fungi; phylum Basidiomycota; class Agaricomycetes; order Agaricales; family Entolomataceae; genus Clitopilus; species Clitopilus passeckerianus. The sequence continues at coordinate 92,642 of CALYLX010000062.1, forward strand.
AATAAGCACTCTAACTTTATCGTAGAACTCAAGTATTCCAGTACAAATAACGCCCAATTTAATACTGTTCGTACGCCCATGGTGGGTCTAACAGATTAGTACATGAAAAGTCTGTAAACAACGCGTGGGAGCTGCAGGCCAACATAGGGTGGGAGGAATGGCATTAAATCGAAGTAATCCGGTAAGAATAAAGAAATAAATATGGCAGGACTCCGGAGGGTGGGTATCATGATAGAATCTGCATCGAAAGAGTGTCAGTTCTATAGGCAGCATATGATAGCGAATTTGAGAATCTTTACAGCTAGCAGGACCACGGCGCCAACAACGACGAGGATGAGGGTTAGACATGCTGCACGTCGGCCAGCTCTGCGTTGATAATCGTGTGCGGTAGTGAGCTCTTCCGCAGCGCCCCCAGTGTCGTCACGTATTGACAGAATATTATTGCCAATGTCATCTATATTGTCCTGTTAGTTGCAATCTACAAGGATAGGTAGATGCCAAACCTATCATTTGGCCTTGCTCTCCGACGAATGTACCCAGGTCGCGGAAGATCTGATTAAGTTCGTGCATGCCGGATTCAATTTCTCGAATCTCTTGTTCACGTTCTTGGATAAGGGATTCTTGGTAGGCAAGTTCGTGAGGGGAAAGCTGCTCTTGTAGCATCTGAGCTTGGCGCAGCGTGGTTGGATCGGTTTCTTCATGCGAGCTGTCAAGTTAAATTAAGGGAGTCAACACTTTGCAAAACTGTTCGGATGGTCGAACTCACGGAGAGCTGGGTGTATGCTCATCCTCTACGGCAAGCTTAACACCTTGAACAACTGTGCGCTGCCGTTCGGCACTTTCGCGCTGCGCACGTTGAAATGCCACCATGGATAGCTGGAGATCATGGGATGTCTTTTGCAAGGCCGTCTTCTGGTGTGGCTGAGGAAAGGCATGTCAGTATATTCTGTGTGCAAAACGCCACATTTGAACATACTAGATTGGCTTGAAGCGCAGTTAGCTTCTTCAAGTCCTCTGAGCCACGTTTGACCATTGCGCGTGTAGTCTCTGTCAGATCATGTCTAGCCAATACCAAGTCAATAACCGTATCTCGGGAAGCAGAAATGCATGCGCACAGCGACTTCCGTAACTGAGCAGAATCCTTCGGAGTTCCCAGCTGGTCAACAAACTTCAAGATACCCTGGACATTGGAATTCATCTTGAAAACCTGGAGCGACAGAGAGCTCTGGAGACTCGTGAAAGGGCCATCCTGGGGGTTTGAGCTTGTATTGTTCGTCGAGCGGATTGGGTGGGTCAACCCTGCTTCAATATCCTGGAAGCTCATGATCAAAGGTGGGCGTCGAGTAGAACGTCAGAGAGGCTCATTACAACCGCTCAATCAATTGGAGCTGCGATGAGTCACGTGGAGTCGGTCTTGGTGGCAGTGTGCCGACCTGTTGCCGGTGACTTGAGCTTGAGGGCTCAAGGGTCTTCACTACGAATTCAGTGAAGTAATTGCAAAATGGCATTAGCTCGTCAGTATATGTGGGGTATAAGTTACAATGATAAAAAAAAAGGTCACTAAAGATACGTCCGAAAGCAAAAGGTCCAGTCTGATAATCGTTGTCTATGGCACTCCACCTCTTCACTCATCGCCCCAAACTTTCAGGATCGTCCAAATGACGATTGCGGAAAGTCCCAGGACGAGGACGATGGCACCAGCAATGTACCCAAACACCTCCAGGGAACTGGTGGTGCCCTGGGCCTGGGCACCGGGGCCCTTGACAGGTAGGTTGGCACGGATTTGCTCGATACGCTTCTTACGGGTGTAGGCAGCATCGAGCTCCTGTTCGCGTTCGACTATCCGTGTTCGGGCGTCAGCTGTGTCTAGGTCTTGTCTTGGGCGACCAGAGGCATCGTTGACGAGGCGGACGAATGTCGGGTAGTAGTGTTCGCGCCACTGTTCAATCTGAAGGAAACGAATGTCAATTCATAATTACTCCTCAAGAGTACGAAGGACCCTCACCTTTCCACATGCAACCGAGATGCGCATGAAGTTGGGATCTGATGGAACGGCCTTGGCGTGTATCCGTCGTGCGTATTCTGCGAAGATGAGAGCAACCTCACGGGGATTTGTTGCTCGCATGATGAGCTAAAGACCAGATGTCAGGAAGCTGAGAGTGAGAGCGAAAATTCAAGGTACATACGCGAGCTGCTTCAGCCTTGCGAATTTTGACGTTCCTCTGGAGCATAGTGGGGTTCATGAAACACAACTCGAGGGTTGCGATGGCCATAGCAGCGGGGATGGCGCAGAAGTTGAAGACGCTCTGGTTCTTCAAGAATCGAAGGTAGTCAAGCGAGTCCGTCGCGTGCCTCAGAGCATCAGCAATCATCCCACTCTGTGCCCATTGTGCCTTTTGGGCGTTCTCCGGGGCGTACATCTCCTTCATTTCCCTGAAGCCGTATTTGCCCCAGATTTCCTGAGGCCAGAAATATCGGTGCTCGTCGCAGTCTTCGCGGTAGTCACGGATGATGTTGGTCTTCTGCAGAAGGAGACCCATGGAGTTGGAGAGCTCGAGCTGGTCGGCGAGCCAGGGTGCCTCCTTTTTGGAAGCAGAGAAGAGGCGGGAAAGACCTTCGCCGACGAGGCCAGCGACGTAATGGCAGTACAGGTCATATTCAGCAATGGTAGGGAGGTAGATGGAGCCTGTTGTGGCAGCTTTGTGGGCGTAGTCTGCCATACCGTTTTCCATTTTGTCGCAGATGTCTACGATGACGTCTCGGTATCTGGATAACTAAATGAGAACCTTGTTGTAGAAAAGAGCGGGAATGAGACTTACTCGGGGAGGAGTCGGTTGACTTCCTCAACGACAATATCGTACTCGACAAGAAGTTGTCTATCCTTCTCGTTCGGACCACACCCAGAGTAATTCCATCCAGGCGTCACAGTGTGTTTGTGAAAAGCACGTAGCATGGGCTGCTTTTCAGCGTCGGAAATAGTCATGTCATCTTCAATGGTGTCGAGCCCGCGGAGAACAAGGTAGAACATGCAAATCTTAGAAGAAAAAGTTTAATGACGTGTTGGTTGCCATATACACTTGAAATTCGCTCACCGTTCGTGCCAGGTCGCCGTCAAGCTCTTTTATAACAGCAGAGAAACTTCGACTTGTTTGGTCCAGGAATTTCCAACACCTGCGCATGGATTCACGGTCCCAACCCGAAGTTTCATGTTCCTTCATAGACGTGATATCGCGTTTCTGTTCATGATACAGCTGGAATTGCAGCAAACTTTTGAATTCATTAGGATGCGTTAGAGCAAGAATAATCCAGTTCGTGATGGCCATGTTGAATGGACTTTTGGTGAGGCGGCCTGAACGTTTATGAAGGGAGGGTAAAGTAGCCTGACTTCGGCTAGTGGGCAGTTTTTCTCCACTTTTTAACGAACACTCGTACGATATTCGTGACAGTCATGTGACCGGGGGAGTACTCGGCGTAATGCCGATAGGATTGCCTTGATTGGAGAAATGCCCCATAGTCATCATTCGCATTCTGGCCAGTTCTGTAAACATGCAAAGGGAACGCTGGAGGAGGTCGTGAAGGAAGCCATTCGTCGCGGTTTTGAAGTTTATGGCTTGACAGAACACGTCCCTCGATATAGAAGTGTCGATCTTTATCCCGAAGAGGTAACTTCCTCACTGTTTGATCGAACTCGGTTTCTGAAAAACGGAATGAAGGAAAACTTTCCTCTTGAAGATCTATATCAGCAGTTTGAGGCCTTCTTGGAGGAGGCATATCGTCTCAAAGAGACGTATCAGAACAAAATCACACTACTGGTCGGTTTGGAGACCGAATACATCACTGATCTCGACTTGGACAAGTTGGATGGAATCTTGGCCAAGCATGGATCTCGCATCCAATATCTAGTCGGATCCGTTCACCATCTCAATGGCATACCCATTGACTTCGACATCGAAACCTACCAGAAATCTCTGGCCAGTGCATCTGAAGGACAGTCAGATAATGAGACCCAGGAACGGTTCCTTTGCCAGTACTTTGACACTCAGTTCAGAATCGTGCAACGCTTCCATCCTGAGGTTATTGGGCACATCGATCTCTGCAGATTATACAACCCAGATCTGCGAATGGACGACTATCCATTAGCAGTCGAGAAGTTGGAGAGAAATATAAAGTACGCGGTCGAGTACGGTGCCCTTTTCGAGGCGAACGCAGCGGCATTCAGAAAAGGCTGGAATGCTGCTTACCCTGGCCACGATGTATTGAAGGTACGCCAGTGACATCATACGTATTCAATAGAATATTCGGTTGAAAGTGTGGAATTTCACGCGTCAAACAGATAATACAGCGGCTCGGAGGTCGCTTCGCGCTCTCTGACGATAGCCATGGTCCCCATGCCGTTGGACTCAACTACCAACGACTGAAAAAATACTTGCACACTGCTGGTGTGCGCGAGATATCCTATTTGGAGGAATCAAAGGAGACAAATATAGCGGGACGATCAGTTCGGGCAGCATCATTCGACGGAAACTGGTGGGAGCATAGATTCTGGGAGACTTCATAGATGACGTTCGGCCTTGTATTTTTTGCGTCAAATTTGAAGAAATTGTCCAGTTCGTTGACAGCACAAGCGAGAGTCGTGTGCCCCGTGCATCCGAGTCCAAATCGACGTGGAGGTCACGCTTACATAAGATGCCACGTCGGGAAATCAGTGAGGTGGCGAATTTGACGCGAACATAAACTCTGCCTGTGAACCAAACTTTCATCTCTATCCCCGCTACCACCATGAGCGGTTGTAAGTCCTCTCGTCGTCGTCGTCGTCGACAAGCACATTCTCAGCGCTGACCTCAACTCTTTACAGTTCGGTTTTTGAATCTTGTCCGACCATTCCTTCCTATTCTCCCTGAGGTTTCTTCCCCTGACCGTAAAGTAAGTCCAATGTTTTGCTTTCGCCAGCGAACAGCTAGCTAACGAATGTTTCTCTCCTAGGTGCCCTTCAACCAAAAGGTGCTATGGACAGCGGTCACTCTTCTTATCTTCTTGGTTTGCTCCCAAGTCCCGCTCTACGGTATCATGTCGTCCGACTCCTCTGACCCACTGTACTGGATGCGTGTCATCCTTGCGTCAAATCGTGGTACTCTCATGGAACTTGGTATTACACCTATAGTCACCTCCGGAATGATCATGCAACTCTTGGCCGGCGCCAACCTCATCGAAGTTGATTTTTCGTTGAAGGAGGACAGGGCTCTGTTCAGTGGTGGTCAGAAACGTAAGTGATGTAGCAAATGTACCATTTCTCGGAATACTGACCCATTTCTGCAGTCTTCGCATTGATTATTTCTCTTGGCCAGGCTACCGTCTACGTTCTTACAGGTCTCTATGGTCAACCCAGCGACCTCGGCGCAGGTGTCTGCCTCCTTCTCATCATCCAACTTGTCGTCGCCGCACTCATCGTTATCCTCCTCGATGAGCTCCTCCAGAAGGGCTACGGCCTCGGCTCTGGCATTAACTTGTTCATTGCCACCAACATTTGCGAGTCCATAGTTTGGAAGGCCTTCTCCCCCACCACCGTCAACACCGGTCGCGGTCCCGAATTCGAAGGTGCCCTTGTCGCACTCTTCCACCTCGTCTTCACATGGAACGACAAAGGTCGCGCCCTCCGTGAGGCATTCTGGAGAGACCGCCTCCCCAACATCATGAACCTCCTCGCCACCGTCGTCATCTTCGCCGTCGTTATCTACCTACAAGGCTTCAGGATCGAAATTCCCGTCAAGAGCAACAAGTTCCGTGGCCAACGTGGCTCTTACCCCGTCAAGCTTTTCTACACCTCGAACATGCCCATCATGCTCGAGTCTGCCCTGACTTCGAACATCTTCATCGTGTCTCAAATGTTGGCCACTCGCTTCCCCAGCAACTTCTTCGTCAAGCTTCTCGGTGTTTGGGAGGTGAGCATTTCTACCTCTTGTGTGAAATATTCAATTCTAACATTTTGTTTTCAGCCCATGGATGATTCCCCACAACTTGTCGCCAAGTCCGGCATTGCCTACTACATCTCGCCACCTCACACCATGAAAGAGGCCATCCTCGACCCCATCCACACTGCCGTCTACATTACCTTCATGCTCTCCGCCTGTGCTCTTTTCTCCAAGACCTGGATCGAAGTCTCCGGCTCTGGCCCCCGTGACGTCGCCAAGCAACTCAAGGACCAACAAATGGTGCATTTATTTCCTTTAATGGGCTGAAGATAATACTAAACACAAGTTGTCTAGGTTATGGCTGGTCATCGTGAAGGCTCTATGTACAAGGAACTCAAGCGCGTCATTCCCACCGCCGCCGCCTTCGGTGGTGCCATCCTCGGTCTTCTTTCCGTCGCCGCCGATCTCATGGGTGCTATCGGAAGCGGCACTGGTATCCTCATGGCTGTTACCATCATCTACAGCTGTAAGTTCTTCGTCATCACCCCACTTACACTTTACTGACGTCGTCGCCTTAGACTGGGAGATTGGCATGCGTGAATCTGGTGGACCGGAGTTGGCGGCACTTGGTGACTTGATGTAACAAGGTGGCATCCTACATATTGCGCCTATTTATTTGATGTAGGCTACTAAACAAAAGGAGGATAGTTGAGGTCGCTGTTGAGTACAGTAGATTTATTAATGCATGAGCTTTCGGCTTTGTGGTCTCGTGAATATTCTTGGGAGATGTTCACTGTTCTTCCATGGCTTAAAATTGGCTGTGAGAAATTTCGGTTGGTAGAACTTGAGTCTAGCTTTTGCAGAGACTTGATGCAAGCCCGTTGTGTACAGCAAGGTGAGGGTTTAGTTTCTTGCTCTCACCCGCCTCTAAGGTAGCCCTCGCTCATAATCAGCAGGGTCACGTGTAGTGACAACAGTGTTACCATGGTCATGTGCGAGACAAATCGGGCAGTAACACGTCCCAATATGGGCTCGGAGCTTCAATTCACTTCCTCGAGGCTCCTCGAAATCATCCTTTCTTCGTCGGTGTTTAATGACTGGACCTTTGATTGTCATTGGCCACTGCTAGAAAATACTTTTAATTTGTATGTATGTACACTCAATACTTGAAAAGGTGCAGAATACGTGAAATTTCATTGTTTTTCCACTACTTGCACAGAGCCACAGCTGGATAGATAGGCATTTGGCAGTCATGAAAGGTTCTAAACAGTGTCAAAATAATTTTAAAAGACGGCTAACTGGTTCTTAATACAAATTTGTAGATGAACCTTTTTGGGTGGGGTTGGGAGATGGACGAAAGTGACATTGTGGTGTGTCTCTGATATGTCTCCTTATCTTATCTAATACACTCAACACTGATAAGAGTCCCGCACACTCAATCCCAAGAATAAAGTGTAAAGGCTTTGTCAGATCAAGGATATACTATCAATACACCTTCTGACAAAGCCTTTTGCTTCAGTAATGAGTTTTAGTGGGGAGAGCCATGAAACTCTTGGAATCTCAGATTTTGTAACACTTTTAGGACATGTGATTGCTGGGTATGGGTGAGGTCCACCTTTGGTCTTTTGCAGTGCTGTTCACATCGGAAAAAGGTTTTGGGCCTGACTCAGATCTTGCTTGATCATGTCGAGCAGGCGGGGAAGTGCAACTACTAAAGGACCTTAAGTGTAGAGCAAGAGGTATGGAAGTTTGCAATTTCTTACACAGTAATGATTTACAAAGTTAAGGAAGCATGCCCTCCTCCTCCCTTATGTAAGAGATTTTCTTGGTACAATTTAATTAGTAAGATTTTTGTAGTACATTTATTTATAGTAACTCAATGCTATGTAATTGTAACTATCTGTTGCTACTTGCATTTTTCTAATATTCTGGAAAAAACTTGATATACACTGAGGAGAGTCCAGCACCTTTTGGGCTTTATAGGTAATATGAACATGCTTGCATTTATGTTCTAAGAGTGCTTTTTGCTGTTTAGGTGTTTGCCAGTTGGCTTTACTGCTGGTTTCCATCTAAATGTCAATTTGACTTACTTCTAATCTACATATCCATATATTATGGATCATGATAGAGCCATTTGTGAATGCACTCTGTTTAGGTAGATCAGGGCAAATGCTACTTGATACAAGCTTGAAATGTACTAAACTTGTCTTTTTTGCCATGCAAAAAGTGGACACTATTGTATTTAGAGTTTGCCTAGAACATGCTTAAAATTGGGGATTATATTAGATAAATGTGGCTGTGTGAGTGGCCATAGCATGATTTAGCCTATAAAGCAAGCAGATCACATTGCTAAGGCTTGCATTGATATTGAAAACAAGGGAGAATGGCTATAGTGATATTGTTTTGTAGCAAGCAATGCAAAAACTGTGTTATTACTAGTATGCAAAATAAAATTATGATACAAATTTACAGAACTAAGCTATAATGTCAGCCCCCTTCCCCCTATCACTAGGTCTTGGCTTTCACCAGTCCATACCTCTTGATGTAGAGACTAGAACGAGTACTAACTAACTAAGAATGAGTAATAAAACTCTTATTGTATTAGGGTACACTGGCAGAATGTACACTATATATACAAGTATGAAGTGCACGTAGACCATGTGTATGTAAGTGTATGGAATAATATAGAATATCATGGAATGTGCTAAATATCGTACAGAATACAGTGACTCAAACAATTGTCCAAATGTTTCACACTTTTTGAGTATTTGCTTAATAACTTTTGCTATACTAGGGTTTGAATTATAGTGTTGGTACATAAAACAAAGCATTTGTTCTCTGCTACAAGAATATATAAAAGTTACGTAATTCGGATCAAAGCCCGTTGAGATATAGTAGAAACAAGTCAGAGATACATCCAGACAATTATTTGACTATGTACATTAGATATATAAAATTCAGCCATTAGTGCTTGGTATTGCCTCCCTTTGCCTTAAGGACTGCTTCTATCCTTCTGGGCATACTTTCTATTAAGTTCTGACACACCTCTGGTGGTATATTCTCCCATACCTCTGCAACTCTCTCCCAAACTTCAAAAACCCCCTTAGTGTGAGTCGGATATTCATTAAGCTTCCTTTTGATATGGTCCCAGAGGTGTTCTATAGGGTTGAGGTCAGGAGACTATGCTGGCCAGTCTAGAAGATCAATATCATTGTCTTCCATCCACACCCGGACCACATTAGAGGTGTGCTTGGGGTCGTTGTCCTGCTGGAAAATTCTTTCGTCCTCGGGAATGTCCAAATTCTCCATGCTGACCAGCAGCTGCTGGTCCAAAATGTCCCGATATTGGAAGCGGTCTATAATGCCCTCAATCTCTGCAAGTTGCCCCACTCCATTCCACCCCATACACCCCCATACCATGATGCTTCCTCCTCCGTGTTTAACCATTTTTTTTATCTCCCTAGGAATAAGGCCCTGGCCCTTCTGTTTCCATGTCCATTTCCTTCCATCTGACCCAATTTTATTGATCTTGGTCTCATCTGACCATACCACCCTCTTCCAGTCCTCTACAGTGCGTTCCTTGTGCTTGTGGCACCATGCTACGTGCACCTTCTTTTGAGCAGAAGTAAGCAAGGGCTTTGGCTTCAACACAACAGCATAGAAATCATTTTTCTTGAGTACATTTCTGACTGTTTGCAGGGAGACAGTGTTGGAAATGATGGTGTTAATGTGTTTGGTGACCTGCACAGCATTAGTGCATCTGCCATGGTTGAATTGTGCCAGAACAGCTTGTTTATCAGTAGGGGTGAGCTTAGAAGGGCGGCCAGAAGAAGGTTTAGAGCGGTTGGGACAGATTTCTTGAAGCACTGTAGCCACAGTAGACTTGCCTACATTGAGTTTGGAGGCAATAGACCGGACAGAGTAATTGTTAGAAGCCAGAGAAATAATGTTTTCCTTCTGAGCAGATGGAATAGGCGGCATGGTAAATTGTAGGGATCTGATAGCATTTCAGCTGCTTATATGTATTGCAAACACAGCCATATGGCTGTAGTGCATAGCCTCTAAGGCTGTGCTGCACTGTCAAGGGCTATGCACACTGCAATTGGGCTGTGTCTGTGTTTCTGGAAGCACAGTCAAATAATTGTCCAGATGTATCTCTGACTTGTTTCTACTATATCTCAACGGGCTTTGATCCGAATTACGTAACTTTTATATATTCTTGTAGCAGAGAACAAATGCTTTGTTTTATGTACCAACACTATAATTCAAACTCTAGTATAGCAAAAGTTATTAAGCAAATACTCAAAAAGTGCGAAACATCCAGACAATTGTTTGAGTCACTGTAGTACCAATATTGGAGAATTATGAAGCAAGAGATTCTTGAAGTGCCACTCTGGTATTGCTATGAAGTATATACATAGCTTGGAGGAGTGTCGAGCTTGTTCCCTCAATGCAACCACGGTTGGTGAATGGTTTGATTTTTTGGAAGAGATTGTTACCAAGTACAAGATCACCCTTGAAAATACATGGAACATAGACAAGAAGGGGATCTAGCTAGGGATAGGGCATAGGGTTGCCATTATGGTGGATCAGAATCAGAAGAATATCATCCAGATTGAGAGTGGGAGTCAAGAGCTTGTAATGGTGATTGAGGCAGTATTGCAGACAGCACCACCGTGCATCTATCGGTGATCTTTCAGGCCAAGCGATGTGATCTGGATTGGCAGAAAAATAACCCATGCAATGCTAGGTCAGATAACTTTTCTGATGTATAATTATAGTGTTTGACAATTGATATTTGTATCACAATCTCAGTGTTTCAATATCGGAGAATGGCTAGACAAATCAAGAACTCGGAAAGCTGTGGCTCGAGAAAGATTTCCATTCTTTTACTCAGGCCCAAAATACAATGGATGGCTGGTGACTTCTTATTTTGGACGGACACAACTCACATTGTTCCTTTGAATTCATCGAGTTTGCTGCTCAACATTGAATCATTCTCCTGTGCTTGCCGGCTCATACTACACATTGCTTGCAACTATGTGATGTTGGTGTCTCTCACCGCTATTGAAGGCATGGAAAATGGAGGTAGTCAGTGCTGCTTGTGCACTTGATGTTTTCACCAAGAAGAATCTCCTTGTTCATTATGCTAAGACTTGTGATTGTGCTTTTAAACCAAGCACGATCCAGAGTGCATTTTAGAAGTGTGGCATTTGGCCACTCGATCACAATGCTACATATTCTACATGAAGCATTTATGCCCTCTCACACGACATTAAAAAAATCCCAACCCATTGTCCTTATCGAGCTCTCTTCTCTTTTGGTGCCAGTCCCTGCACCTGCACCGGCTGCCAGGACTGGGGCTTTTGATCTATTAAGCAATCCTTCTAATCATCTTTCAGAATCCCTCACACTGTCACACCATTCATCAACTTCAACTAACATTTCGATGTCAACCAGCAGTACGGCAACAACCATTACCGCTTATACCAACATGCTTGAAGCCCTATCCTTGCCTGCCCCCAACATCTTTATGCTAGTAGGGCTCCCACCTAACCTCTTCCGCTATGCTTCACCTGAGGCTCATCAAAAGCAAATCAGCGACATATGACAACTTTTTCAGGCTGCCACTGAGCAAATCTCACACAACTATGCTCACAAACTTCTTCTTCAGCTCGGGCTAAGGCCAAGAAAGTCAGCAACCTCAAGAAAGCGGAAGCTGCAGCTCATTGTGCCACTGGGAACAAGACCCGCTGAAGTGCTAAGGCTTCCCTCTGTCTTCAACCCCCATTAAAGCTATCTCTTGACAATGACGACTCACCTCTAAAATCTATTGCTACCATAATGGAGTTTCCACTTTCTCCTGAACCTCCTCATTGACTGCCACCCTGCCCTCATTCATGTTTCAGACAAGCAGTACAGTCTTCTACACCCCCCAACTCTACATCAGCAATTTCCAGCGACCTCAATGCTTCTGTGACTGAGAACGCACCTCAGACAATCGCTATGCCAGTGGCACAGGAGGATAGTACAACAGTGCTTCCTAGACGTTGAAATCCATGCTGTAAAATTCAAAATTGGTATATTTTTTTATTCATGATCTATTACTTGTACCCTATGTATTGATTTTGTGTAGTACTTGCCAGATATACTTCTAATTTTCATCATTTCTTGCTTTTGAATGAGAACTGCAAGCAGGTCTAGAGGCCCATCAGACATGTTCTCATGGGTGGCCAGCTTCACGGTCAAAGGTCAGATTAGCAGTCCCTCTTGAAAAATATTCATGAGCGATGCTACATTGCTCCTAAAATCATGAAATACAGTGGCGGACATTAAAAATGCACCGCCACTATCTAATCTCTTCCACCTCCTCCTCCTCGCTGCCGTTTCACCATCTCGTGGTGAAACTCATGTTTTAGATACTCTTTTGTGTGTAGAATACGATAATAAGATCCATTTTTAATGAAATAAAGCATAGTTAAATACAGGAGTGATATAATGCGAAAGGTGGGGTGCAGGACTTATGTCATATGCCTATACAGTTGAAAAGAAATGCATGCTGTGAATCGAAAACATATCGCAAGGGCTCCAAATGCCTAATACTTAGTATGCCCACCTCGTGCCTTCATTAGAGCCGCCACACGACAAGGCATGCTCTCAAAAAGGTCATCCAACCGCTTCTTCGGGAAGTTCTCCCACTCCTCCTGAATAGCCGCCCACATCTCCTCCTTATTGCGTGGTAACGGGTTCCTAGCACGGGTCATCTTATCCAACTGATCCCATACGTGCTCGATGATATTCATATCTGGGCTAGACGGCGGCCAGAAGAGTTTCTTGACGTGTTTGGTCTTGAACCAGTCAGCTGCCACCTTGCTGGTATGCTTTGGATCGTTGTTCTGCTGAAATATGATGCCAGTTTTGCGCATTTTCCGGTCCTTCAGGGTACCTAGTAACTCCTTCTGGAGGATATCGACGTAATACTCCCCATTCATCTTCCCCTCGATCCGATAAATCCTCTCCATTCCATTTCTGGTAACGCAGCCCCAGATCATGAGGGATCCACCGCCGTGTTTGATGTTCTTCTTGACATATCGATCATCATAGGCCTGTCCAGGCCTGATCCAACAATACTGGCGCTCGTCCAACTTGAAGAGGAGGAATTTGGACTCGTCGGAGAAAATGACCTTTTTCCAATCCTCCACAGTCCAGTGGAGGTAGAGCCGGGCCCAGGCGAGTCTCTTTTGAATATGCTCCTTTTTCAGGTAGGGCTTCGACTTCCGAATGCGGCATAGGAGCCCGTAATCCTTGAGGTGGCGGCAGATCGTCTGTTCAGAGACCTCGGGGAAGGCCTTTTTTTGGACTTCCGTGGCATTGGCCGCCTCGCACTTCGCAAGCATACGGGCCGCGATCCGGTCATCTCGGATGTCCATTTTGCGTGGTCGACCAGTGCGTAGGTTGGTGAAGTACGGAGTCCCGGATTTCTCGAAGCGGTTGATCATCCAGGCAACGGTAGTGCGGTGGATTCCAAAATCCTTGCTTCTCTCGTTATGGGAGTGGCCCTGCTCCCTGAGAAGGGCAATGCGAGCAATTTTGGAGGGGGATGTTTGGACCATATGTACAGCAGTAGATAGGAGTCGATAGCGCAGTAGATACGAGGTTTTCTGGTTCTAAAAAGCGGGCAGAATTGCGATTTTTATTCATTGTCATAAGTCCTGCACATGTACCTCTGACATATTTCTCTCCTGACTGCGGAATGTGCATATAAAAATCCATGAAACAGTTTTATATTTATTAAGTATCATATGCACGATGTACATTCAAAATTTCAAGTATGACAGTGGTCTACAAAATGTTCTGTCGAAAATTCTGTCGATAAGATAGTGGCAGTGCATTTTTAATGTCCGCCACTGTATACTGCAGTATATAGGTAGGAAGGTATAGAATGTATGTTTATAGTCTGAAGGGCAGTTGGTCAGTGAAATTTAGCATGACATGACTCATGCCATTCACTGGCCAGGATCAGGGCCATTAACAGTACAGTGGGCAATATAACCCTTCCAATGTTTGCTACTTTTTCAAAGATGTATTAATAGCTGATGGAATAAATTATGTAAAATCTTGAAAATAATATATATCATAGTTCAATGTCTTGGCTTGATGCTGACATAACTCTGAGGCTGTACTTTCACTTTTAGCAGGTATTTCACACAGTACAAGGTAGTGACCCATTGGAAGGGTTTTGTTGCTAGGTGTTCTGAATCCAGTAATCATGTGATAGGTTACATGATACCTGAGTTTGTTGATTGTAGTCAACAAAGTCATGTGACTAGAGTGTCAGTACATTATATATACAGCTGACCCAAGTGCTACTTTGCCCCCAACCCATCATGCACACTCTTAATAAGGCTCAAACTACTCGTGTCATTGAACTGCTTCATACTGGCCTCTCTGCCACTCATATACATAAAGAGACTGGAATTGGCCTTGCTTCTATCAGCAGAATATGTGACAAGCACTGTTCTCACCTTCCTAAGTCATCTGGTGGCCATCCTCCCAAGCTTACTCCTGCCAACATTGAATATACCAAACTCAACATGCATATGGGCAAGATTTCTACTGTAGTTGGATGTTGGTGCAAGAGCGTCTCCATTGCCTCAGAAGTGATAGTGATGCCGCTGGAACTGTAGAATGCCACACCAGTGATGCATGCATAAGAATGCAATGCAGGCACTCCTATATTTGCCAGACGCTTCGGCTTGCTCTCTTTGAACAAATTGGTGCGTGCTGGGCACCCAGACAAGATTGTCTGGGCGCGGAGGTGCTGTGGAGCCTGTTACAGGCATTTGTCAATGGTGCCCTCCCGCAGTGGGAAGTGCACAGGAAAGACGTGTGGGGGCTTTATCAGGCAGGCCACGTCGTCGTGCCTTTCTGACTTTGAAAAACAGCGGTGAGGGCTGTTGTGATGGGAACACAAAAGCGGCAGCGTTGTTCTCAAGAAAGCACAAGAAGAATGATAGCTCCCGGTGCAAGAACTGGTTAGACTGTCGTTGGAAGTGCATACACTGGTGGAGGATATGCCCTCTTGTTTCCAGTATGTGCTAGTCACAAGCACACACTGTCTTTCCATCTAGGTTGAAGCATGCGCGGAACTCGCCAATGAGTGCATGACCCAGGACTGCATGTGTGAGGTGAGTGCTTCTTGATCTTTTACCACCACCATCAAAGTGGTGATCTCGCACTATTCTCTCAATATCTCGCTTAATTCTTGTCGGATCGACACCTAACTATGTCTGGAAGTTCCTCTAGAACTTGCCATTACGCCTCCAACCCCTAATTTAGACCAATTGTATTGGATCCCACTCGGGACGTCGAGATGTTCTCTGAGGAGGACAAACTCAATATTTCTGAAGGAGTGTCCTGGCAACAGGTCCCTGCTCATTCTACTACTGCTTCCTGAGCATTAGAGCACCTCTGGGCATTGCTAAAGGTGAAGCACCGATTGCTTCTCACGCCGCTGCTAAGGCCAAGCGCAAGAAGAACAGTGACTCCTCCCCTCCCACTGAGCATGCTGCCTCTCCAGAAAAGAGACAGTGGGCTGGTACTAGCGGTCTTCTTTGTGCGGCAGTTAACGCCAATCCCAACATTCAGGCGGAGTTCGGCAATTTGGGGGGCACGCTCCTCAAATTTGGCCCTCAACCCTCCTCAACCCCCAACTCTACCCTGAGTGGCGCTCTTGCTCTGCCTACTCCCACTCCCGCATCTTTCCATCCTAACCTGGGTCGGAAGACTGCTCCCCCTCCTGTTCCTCCCCAGAACCCGGCTCGTCCCTATGGGTGCCCTGTCAACGTGGCAGATGCTGCTCCATCTGGTGGTCGTGTGAAAGTCCTGCCCAAGGGCACCTTTGCACATGTTGTCGCAACTGCAATGGCAGCTGATGCCGCCATCACACCTGCTCCCTCCACTCCCACCATTAAGCGCTCTGGTGCTAAAGTGGGTAGTGACATCACTGCTCTAGCCGCTCTGACTAAGGCATATCCCAATCTGAATGCCAAGCAATTTGCTCACATCTACTTGAAGGCCTCTGGCCAGCCTTCTCCTGTACCCAAGCCTACCCAGGTAAAGGTGCAGTCTACTACATGTGGTCCTTCTCGCAAGAGGATAATTGCCATTCCTACTGCGACCGTCAATGCTTTGGTCTCTCTTAAGACCATAGTGGCAATAGTCAATCGTGGCCTCACCAAGAGGTCAAAACTCCACATTGAAACTGCCTCCCTTGGTATGGGAGGCTACTTCATGCACACCACTCAGATCCCCAACACTGCCGACCTTGAGATTGTTTCCGAGTGGCTGGTCAAGCTTGGCCTTCTCAGCTGGCAACCCCGCTTTCACCTGTGAGGTACCACAGTCGCGGTCCTACCTCAAGATCGTCAACGCCCCCTACCTCTCTGTCAATGCCGACGGGGAGGAGGTTACCCTATCCTGCCCTGCTGTTGAGTCTATACTCACGGCAGGTGATACCCTTCACAGTGCACAGTTAGCTGCCCCTCCGCAAGTTGTTCGCAACTCAAAGACAGCTGACTCATGCACTGTCTTCTTTGAGGTCTGGGACACCCACCGGGGTGCTTGCCTCCGTGACCTAGATGGGACATGTGTCCTTGTCTACGGTCGTTCTTGCCTACTTTGCAGTGCAGAGAAAAGGCCTGGAGTCCCTCAGTGTTGGCGCTGCTGGCACTTTGGCCATACTGCGGACAAATGCCCTGTCAAGGGCGATGTTTGCTCTCATTGCAGGAGGCCTCACAATGTGGCCCTTCATTGTCGTCTAGCATCTTGCTGCAAAGGCAATGCCAATGCTACCCCACCCAGTGGCTCCTACCCCAAATGGGACTCCCTGCCCTCACTCTGCCAAGTGCGTCAACTTTGGCAAGCATCACTCTTTCGATAACTGGAAATGTGTGTTCTGGAAGAATCACTTCAATATCTACTGGATCCTCAGTCAATACCACCGTCATTGGGTCTAATCAGACCCGGCCACGACGCCAACACCCAACTGGGCGTCTAGCACTTGTCTTTACACGCCGCCATACTCTATGCAGGTGCTGATCCACTACGCTCCTCTTACCCCTACTGGGCCCCATTGAACACTAGTCGCTGCTTGCGGCCACATGTTCATTTCAGATTTGCACTCTCAATTTGCTACCTACTTAGTGTACAGACCTTATTGTCAATGTCTTTACTTTTGTATTAGATACAGTACACCTGCTGGACTGCTTTCAAGTAGCACCAAACTCTTTTGGGTTGAAGTGGCAGGTTGCCAGTGTGTGGAGCAAAGCCCAAGTCAATGGCAAGGTTGACATCGTTGTGCTTGCGAGAAAAGTGGAAGACCTCTGTCTTATCATGTTCTAAGACGAGGCTGAGTGCAGTAACAAGCTCTGTGATGTTCTCCCCAAATGACGCCGACTGGACAATGAGTGAGCCATTATCCACATACGACATGAGTGTAGTAATGCCAGGAGCAATCCTGCATTCAAACAGCCTCATCACTGGCACCAAGTAGAGCACAGAGAGGAGAGGAGATAGAGCAGATCCTTGGCTAATGCCAACATCTGCAGAGTACTTGCCAGATTCCTTGCCATTCCAGCTGTAGGAAGTGTGCCTCCCAATGAGGTAAGAAGCGAAGAAGTTGCAGACTTCTAGTGCGAAGCCTAGTCTGCTCAATATGCATAGCAGCATGTCATGGTTAAGAGAGGGGAAGAACTGAGCAAGGTCAAAAGCGACCACGCTCGTCTTCAACTCCCTAGCCCAGCCGGCTTTGACGATGTGGGTAAGATAAACACCTGCATCCTCAGTAGAGTATTGGTGCACACCTCCAAACTGGTTGGGGTGGAATACGCCAAATTTCTGTGCTTCAAACTGCATTCTGTTTGCGAGCATCTTTGCAACGAGTTTCCCCAGCGTGTTGAGCAACACAATGGGGCAGAACATCTTGGGAGTTGAGTAGTGCAGTTTGCCAGGCTTGAGAACGATGGCAGAGTGCGACTTTTTAAAGTGAGAAGGCCAGTGACCGACCCGAAGGCAGGCATTGGCAATCTTGACAAATTTCATTGCAACAACAAAATCAGCAACCAAGAATTTGAGGTGATCAGGACCAGGAGCAGAAGTGTTTGAGCACTTCGCAAGCTCTTTTCTAAGCTCATTGACGCCAAAGTCCCACCACTCACGCAGAAGAGAATGAGGCACATTGTCGAGCACAGAGGAGTCAACGGGGCAGTCAGATGCCGAGTTGTATGTTGAATCAAGAGCAGCCCAGAGCGACTCAAGAGAGTTGCAAGGTTCACTATTGTGGCAAATTGCTTCATGTGTAGGGAGCTTGCGCTGTTTGGCCCAGCACATGAGGTCCCACAGACATTTGTTGGTATTAGCAATTGTTTGAATCCTACTATCAAAGTACTTGCACTTGGCCACCTTGGTGGTCCTGCGGAACACCTTGTAATCAGTGACCGCCCTGGAAGCGTGATACACTCTTACAGCTTCAGAGCATTCAGAATTCCACAAGGACTTTGACTTGGTGGAGATGCAAGCAGTCTTTAAGTTGTTATCTCAAGACTGCTTAATAGCAGTTGCAATGGCACCAGTGCAGCGTTCAATCGCATCTGCGGTTGTGAGACCAGATGTATCCGGTGCTCGCACGGAAGAGAACAGTTTCTTCAGAAACGCTCCCTCCTGCTTACTGCCCTTTGGCAGAGTGATTCACTCAGCAGCCAGCTGAACAGGCCAGATGGGGAGCATGACAGTCAGAGGAGCGTGGTCAGAGGGCTCTTTCCACTCTGTGACCACACTGTGTGAAGTCCCTGCAGTGCGTCCCACAGGGAGGAAAAATAGGTCAATGACTGATGGCCTAAGGCTGCCAGCATGTAGGAAGTGAGTAGGAGTGCGTTCCAGTAGGACACTAACCTCCAAACCCAGGTCAAGCGCAACATCACCCAGCTCAGTTGCAACATGGTTTGTAGAGTCATAGTCTAGATCCCAGACTAATGACTTGCTGTTAAAGTCCACTGCCATGCAGAGTATGCTGGAGAGACATTGAGCATTGTCACACAGCCAGCAAATGGCAGTACCATCCCCTGGGCTGGAGTAGACATTGGCAAGTGTATTTGAGTGCCTGCGCTCCCATACAGAGTTGTGACCAAAACACCGTTGTAGTTAGCGAGATCAGTGCGAAATGCAGGCTGCATGCCTGCAAGACGCCTATGTACAAACATCATAATGCGTGGGCGGTCAGTATCAGATGCTGAACGTCTAAACATGACAAGCCAGTCCGGATGAGTGGGAGCACCAATCATTGCCTCCCCTTCAGGGTTGGTAGTAGACACGGTGCAACGTATAAGCCTCTAGGGAGGCTCTTGGAGCAGAAGCACGTCAAATTCACTCCTACACTCTTCTAGAAGTGATGCAACAAGATCATAATTTCTATTCACAGAATGTGAATAGAAACGAAGCATGGATACATGTTTGTGACGCATAAAGTAATTTAAATGCAAGCAGTACAATCATCTAGAGCTATCTGAATCGGTCTTCTTCTGGGTGGTTGAACATTAGCATAACTTTGCGGTGCTTTAGCAGAAAAGCATACCGCATCGTTGACATCATACTGGCGCTGGATCCAGCCAGCGTCAAACCAGTGACGAGAGAGGGTGCACTTGGACGAATCCGCTGTGTGCGCCTTGCCGCAGTTGATGCACCTGGGTGTGTGGGGGCACGGTTCGCCATCAGGAGTAGCAGGGACTGGGGGATTCACATCAGGCTTCTCCCAACAGCAGTGGGAGAGCTTGCGATAGTTCTGCGTGTCGTGACCATAGTCACAGTGCGCAGGAGTTGTACTGCTGTATACAGGATGCAGTTGGGTGGCCCCAAGCCCAACAGCACTGGCACTAAGGGACGCCAGCATGGACACTGGCAGGGGAGATGTTGCAGAGGCAACCGCCAATGAACACCTTGTTGGTGATGGACTTGAGGGCAGTACCAGACCTTGTATCCCAGAAGTTGAAGAAGACCACACACATGTCATGTGATGAAGTGGCGCGATAAATACGCGGCTTACCAGCAAGCTGGAGTGATGATGTAGTGACATTTTGACGCAGAAGTGTCTCCATTGCATCTGGAGTGACTAGTGTACTCCCCGCTGCCCCAAAGGTGTAGTAGGGGACGCCAGTGATGCGGGCGTAGGAACGCGATGCAGGGATCTCTACATTCACATTGACAATGGGCTGGCCACTCTCAGTGAAAGGGCACCAAATGCGCTGTACAGTGAGCCGGATAATGCCCAGGTTGCCATAGGTGGGTGTGTCACTGAAGTGGACAATGATAGCGTCACCTCTGCCTACTTCAGCATGGATGGTGTTGTTGCATGAACCCCCAGCAAACAGGCAAAGGTTGAGAGTAGAGATGGCCTGTTCAGGCGGAAAAGGGAGAGGCACAGGAATAGCATCATTCCTAGTCCCTCTGTGCACATAAATGAAGCATTGTCTGCATGACAGACCGCGCGTAGTGGATTTGAGCTTCTGCTTCTTTTTCAAAGATGAAGGAGCAGAGGGGAGAGGGGAGGACACTGCCTTGCGTTTGTTGGCGTTGGAATTGTCCTTTAGTTGCGCAACTTCATCCCAGGATAGTCCAGGGAGATGGTGTGCAAGTTCTGCAAGTTCTGCACATTGCTGCATAGTCATGCCCACAGTGACCTTTGCAAATGAGTGAGAGGTGGCGTTTACAGGCCTCCTAGGCAGCTGCAATGTGACAGAAGTGTAGGACGCCTTGGGGGCACGCTGACACTATTGTGGTTGCTGCTGCTGCTGGGACACATTAGCAGGCTTTGGGGAACGCACAGCATATGGATTAGGCGCTCTGCGCAGTGCAGGAGGCGCCTAGGGAAGGGGACAGGTAAACCGGCACTAGAATTGCATCCAGTTACCTGAATGGATCCAGTCTGGCTGCAGTTGTGAAGGGGCAGCAGCTGTGGCAACACCCGGGGCAGGTCCAGGGACCTGGCTGCTAGATTGTTGAGATGTTGCTGTGGACTCTAGTCCCTCCATGGGAGCCAGAGATTTGTGACCAGTGACAGTGTGTTCCGCGGGTCAGGGAGGGGTAACCTGGGTCCCGGCCCTTTGGGAGACGCTGAAGGTGGTGGGGGTGACTGCTGGAGCAGGGATGCCAGTACTACACCATGCCCACCTGCATGGTCGCAAGTATCTACTGTAGCAAGGCAAAGCATTACAATCCTCAATAACCTGAAGAACATGAACCTGATTTGCTTGCTACTGACTGAAATAAAGTTGGCCTTGTGCATGCTATCGCTGTCAAGGTTCGCTCATCTGCCAAACGAAAGGAAATTTTTCATTGGGTTCAGGGTAAGAAGGCCTTGAACATCCTTTTTAACATGCCGATACAATAGTCGTCAACATTTAACATGCTTAACCGAGCATCTGCTTTATCAAAGGTATGTTAAATTATTACTGTCAATCTAATTTTTCATAACATGCTTACTGGTTTTCTAGTACATCACAGAGTTTTTATACTGCATCGCTCATCAAGAAAAAGATGAGGACAATGTACCAAGCTCCAGAAGCTTGTGCTCACGGACACGGAGTGGACATGCATCAGTGAATTCACTCAAGTGTTGAACGTAAGTATATTTATTATCTAATTCTTTGATTCCATTTCTCATCTTGTCTAGTTTGCAGACAAGGCTCAACAAGCATTTTCCTCAGACAGTCAACCCTCACTTCACTATGATCTACCAGCATTCAAGAGCTTATATAAGGCCTGGTTATCTCAATCTGCTAGAGCAAAGTATGAACAGTACCACACTGCATTGGATGCTGGCATTGCGAAGATCGTTGAGTATTATGATAAGACTTTAACATTCCATGCATATACTATGGCCATAAGTACATATTCTGTTCTTTTCTCTCAGAGACGTTGTTTATTCTTACATAGTCTTGAATCCTGAGCAAAAGCTTGCTTACTTTGACTCTCATTGGGATACTGGGCTTAAGAAGCAAGTTTGTGATGATGCTGAGAAGTTGGTATGTATTTAGCCTTGTATTTTTACTAACTGTTACTCACGCTTAATAGTTTCAAGAACGTTACCTTGAGGTATATGAAGCAGGCCACGTTCAACCATCTCACAGCCAAGAAAAAGGTCTTGCAGCAGCTGCTAGCTGAGCTGTCAACTGATGAAGATGAACTTGGTGCATGTGTTAGTGCTACCTCTAGCTCATTGCTACAGGATAGTGCTGACAGCTCCTGCCTATGGTTGAAAGAATTCAGTCATTATTTGGATTCTGGTGAGAAAGAGCTTGGTGACAACATGACTATTGTTTGATGGTGGGAGGTAAGTCGTTATTACCATGATATATGCATCTACTAATGCTATTCTAGCCAAATGTGCATTGCTATCCTGTGTGGGCTGCTCTTGCTTGTGACCACCTGGCCATTATGTCTTTGTCAGTTTCAAGTGAGCATGCATTCTCATCAGCCGACATCACCATTACCAAGCAACGCAACAGGCTTAAAGGTGATATCGTCGAGGCACCTCAATTTATGAAGTGTTCAATCTTGAAGGACTTGCTTTATCAGAAGGGGGTCATTGCATTGACTGAGGAGGAAATAATATAGGTGGATGATGGAGATCTGGAGTGGGAGGACATCAAGAAGGAGGGTTGGGACAAGAGACTCCTCATAGAAGCTGATACCACTGATAATGACTTGAGTGATGAGGACAACAACATTGAATAGATAAATAATAAATTATGTTTTCAAATTTGGTTTTTTTTGTTCATCCTTACTGTAGGCTGGGGCCTGAGCCAAAGCCTGGCCTATGGTTATTACAGTGGGCAACAAAACTCTTCTAATGTTTGCTACCTTTTCAAAGATATGTTAATAGCTGATGGAATAAATTATGTAAAATCTTGAAAATAATATATATCATAGTTCAATGTCTTGGCTTGATTCTGACATAATCCTGAGGCTAAGGGTTTTGTTGCTAGGTGTTCTGAATCTAGTAATCATGTAATAAGTCACATGATACTTGAGTTTGTTGATTGTAGTCAATAAAGTCATGTGACTAGAGTGTCAGTGCCTTATATATACAGCTGACCCAAGTGCTACTTTGCCCCCAACCCATCATGCACACTCTCACTAAGGCTCAAACTACTCGTGTCATTGAACTGCTTCATACTGGCCTCTCTGCCACTCATATTCATAAAGAGACTAGAATTGGTCTTGCTTCTATCAGCAAAATACATGACAAGCACTATTGATACCTTCCCAAGTCATCTGGTGGCCGTCCTCCCAAGCTTACTCTTGCCGACATCGAATATACCAAACTCAACATGCGTATGGGCAAGATTTCTACAGCTGTTCGAGCTGCTAGGGCCCTTCAAGATATTACCAACACAACTGTCACACCTCAGACAGTATGCAGAAACCTCAAAAACACTGGTTGGAAGTCCTTTAGAAAGATGAAACAACCTGCACTTGACCAGAAGCATATTTGGGCACAGAAGCGGTTTGCAAAGAGGCATAAGGAGTGGACTGTAGATGATTGGAAGGTCTATTGGTCTGATGAGACTAAAATCAACCGGTTTGGGGCAGATGGAAATGAGAGAGTATAGACAAGGAAGGAGGAGAGGCTTAACAAGTGACGCGTCAAAGAAACCCGGAAATTTGGAGGAGGAAATATTATGATGTGGGGCTGTATGGGGTGGGATGGGGTTGGATATGCTATAAAAATTGAAGGTACTACAGACAAGGTCCTTTACACTTCAATTCTGGAGAAGGAACTTCAGGATAGCCTGAAGTACTATAAGGTAAAAGTAAAGGATATGATTTTCCAGCAGAATAACGACCCCAAGCACACCAGCAACATGGCCAAGGAATGGTTTAAAGACCACAAGATGAAGGTTCTAATCTGGCCAGCAAAGTCTCCTGATATGAACTCTATTGTACATCTTTGGGTTCATGTCAAAAAAGAGCTTAGCAAGTACGATTCCCCATCTAGTAGAGTATTAGAACTTTGGGCAAGGGTGGAGAAGGTTTGGAATGCTATTCCAGCAGAGGTGTGCCAGAACTTAATAGAGTCAATGCCTAGGAGGATTCAGGCAGTAGTTGAGGCCAAGGGAAAGTGGACTAAGTACTAAAATCCATGTATTTCTGTTTTTAAAATCAGTAGCAACAAAACCCTTCCAATGGGTCACCACCTTGTACTATGTAAAACACCTGCTAAAAGTAGAAGTACAGCCTCAGTGTTATGTCAGCATCAAGCCAAGACATTGAACTATGATATATATTATTTTCAAGATTTTACATAGTTTATTCCATCAGCTATTAACACATCATTGAAAAAGTAGCAAACATTAAAAGGGTTTTGTTGCCCACTGTATTATCATTCATACTATGTACTATATACTATATGTAACTAGATTAGAAGTAATTGAATATATACTAGTATTTTTGTTGAGAGACTTTGGCTTCAGAGGTGCTGCCTCTTTGGGTCATTTTGGTCATACTTGGCCACATACTCATGGTTGTCGTTGGGTGAATAGATGTACCGGAACATAGTGATGGCTTCAACTTAAGTCCATCCTCCCCATGCAGCAATCATGTTGACTATCCATCTCTTGTGGAGTCAGTCCTGAGCCCATATAAGCTGGGCTCAAGCCAGGGCTTTCAGGCCAAGCCTGAGCAGGCAAACCACTACTTTCTCTGCTGCAGTCCTATTACTGATATATTTTCCTAGCTAGCAATCTATGTTTCCAAGCGAGAGTCCCAATGGTGACAAAGATACCGAACTCTTCAAGGCTGTAATTGCGAAGATGCTGATGCTAGTAGAAATTAGCACTGACCCCTCTTTTCATGTCACCTGGATGCCCAAATGTGCCTTGAAATAGAAACAAAACCCAAATAAAGAAACAGATCCCAAAGATTCATACAATATTCCTCAAGTCACTTATTCTGATGGGTAAGTATGAAAATCGTTGCTTTAGGTTTTGTAAGCTTATAGTTGTTTCAGTGGCCCTAGACTTGGCTAATGAAATGCACAAAGGAGGCACTGCCCTAGCATTTGGCAGGGAAAAAAAGGGCAAGGATGAGGAAAAAGATCAACTATGTGGAGGACAGCACCTACAGACTCAAGGCCAACAGCGAAATTCTTACTGCCAAAAGTCTCCTAGCTGAGGAGCTCAGAATCTTGTCAATGGGTTGAATGGGCAAATCTTTTCCAACTCGTCCTGGGGAGGCTATTATTTGGGACTGAAACAAGAAGAGGATCCATGAAGCAGGTAAAATTTTTGTCCATATATCTTTTAAGCAGTAAGTTGCATAGCCTTGTTGAAAAACTTGTACTTATTATTTCCACCTGTAGAGTGTTCATTGGTGGAATGTTCATTACCGATAGTAAGGGCAAGCTCTGCATCTTCTGAAGCTCACTTCCAAATGAAACACGAAAGCCTCACCTTGGGTTTTTGTTAACCTGAATTCATAGAAACCTTTTCAACAGTTTTGTCAAGATGCATTTTCTGAAGATAGCTGCTCAATTCCGTGAAAACATCCAGGACAATAGCAAGAAATACAAGAAAGTCAAGCATTATTTTGGTCTTTTCAGAAACTTTTGCATAAACTATGCACCATATGGCAAAGTTTTCAGAGTGCATTGCTTACCCTATGTTGACTCCAAAAACATTGCCATAGAGATTTGCGCCCTCTTTATTTATGGTAAGTTCCATTCTTCCCCTTCTATCTTCATCAGCTAATTTCCTGCCCATAGGCTATTTCAACTACAAAGAAGTCTTCTGGCTCTGCATCTGGGAGGCTAGCATTATTATTGAGCTGCTTCCTAGTGTTGTCCTTCTTTACCCTTCAGCACTGTTCTACCATTTCAATATGAATGTCAATGGAAAGTCTAGGCCACTGTTTGTGCTTGATATTAGAGCTAATAGATACTTACTGGCAGAAGTGGACATCAACACTACTCCAGATGGCAGCAGGCCAACCCTTACCAGCCCCAAGCTGGCTGAGTCTGGAAAAGGCAGGAGGTCCTGTGTCTTCTTTTCCCAGGCCAGCATGTTTCAGATTGCCAAGTTTGGATACCATATCCTAGAGCAAGCCAGGAAGGCAGAGCCCAATTCTGAGTTCAATTGTGATAATGAGAAGCTCTTGAAGGATAATGGGTTCCCCTCTATTCTTGATCTGGAAAAGCTTCCAACCAGAGAGAAGGAACAGGGGCCAGTTTTTAAGAAGGTTTAGGAAATGCCATGTACTTAGTTCCTGGCTTATTTATGTTTATGATCTGAGATTTCTTATTTACATTCTAGTATGAAAACCTTTCCCTATATGCCTGTTTACAGTTATATTTTCTATGCCAGAACGTATATGGTTGGCAAGATTCTTTACTGTTTATAAGCATGATTCTGGGAGTTATACTAGCATGAGGATTAGGGGTTATTTCCAACAACAGCTGTTTACAGCATGCTTTAATCATGAGGACTACACGAGTTTATCTACCCTTGCACATTTTTACTTTCTTTGCATGTTTTTACTTCTGGTTGTGTTTTATTACCTTTTAATACATTTTCTGGCAAGTATCACTATGCGAACTGTGCTTTTTTTTTTAATCAAAGCCCTATGCCCCCAGAGGGGGCGTCTCACAATTTATATTCCGGCGCCTGATCGCAGTCTGGTCACAAGTACCTAAATACATGCATTGTACGCTAACATAAGTAAACGGTGTTTGTCGACTGAACTAAAATGTCTATGAGGTGCACTAAAGAGAAAGCTAGGGTGGCCACCAAGAATAAATCTATCAATGAGTATGGTAGCATGCAACACCCTGCAGAAGCACGAGAGCCCTGGAAGCCAGGCCCACCGCTATATGAAGGCTGGAGCACTAACGTCTATACATGGAAAGTCATGCCAGATGCTTCAGCTTGTTCCCTACAAACAAATTGGTGTGCATCGGGCACCCAGACTAGATCGTCCAGGTGCGGCGGTGCAGTGGTGTTACAGTTTAACTACCTTGGATACACACCTGGACTCTTTTTCCTTCTTACTAATTCATTGTTACTACTTCAGCCCGCTTACACCTACTTGCTTACCTTACAGTGCTGCGCATTATTCATTCTTCTTACATTGATTACTCAGTATTCTCACGATTGTGAGATACTTGTACTATATTTACTTATCATGACTCATAGTGACTCTTACCCCAACTCACTCTGAGTCATACTTATTTTACTTACATAGCATTGCTGCGCAATGCCCAACCCTTAGCCCTACCAACCTTGTATACAGTGACTCAAACAATTGTTCGGATGTTTCGCACTTTTTGAGTATTTGCTTAATAACTTTTGCTATACCAAAGTTTGAATTATAGTGTTGGTACATAAAACAAAGCATTTGTTCTCTGCTACAAGAATATATAAAAGTTACGTAATTCGGATCAAAGCCCGTTGAGATATAGTAGAAACAAGTCAGAGAGCGACACCCTACCTCTCCGCATTTGAAAGCCCACCCGAGTCAGATTTGCTAACTCTGGTGAACCCTCTTCCTCGACAATCTCGTCCCAGAAGGCGCCGCGTACCGGATACCTCGCCAACCAACCAATTCCACCGCGATGGTTCAGATGTTACATCTGTGGAGGCAGACATCGACAATGTCATTGCTTTCATTTTGTTTGTCGTTTGCTTTAACTTCGACTTGCTCGATTACTCTTGCTCGTCTCTACAAAGGCTGGTAGAAGACTAAGCAGCTGAACCCTTGATACTTGTTTAAGCAAGTAGCAATACTAGCTTAACAAGTGGAGCCCGTTACCAGCATTTGTCGATGGTGACCTCCAGCAGCGTGAGGGGCACCAAGAACAGGCGTGGGGGCCTTGTTAGGCGGGCCACAATGCCGTGTCTTTCTGGCTTTGGAAAATGGCAGCATTCCATCAGGCAGGGTCCACTCTGATGATGCTGAACTTGCGGCCATTGACTTGTCCATAAGCAAGGCTGTTTTGTGCAACAATTGTGTCAAGATAGTTCATCCTCTTTGATCTGTTACCACCACCATCACAGCCACAACAGCGACGCAAATTCGCCTTCAAGCACTTGCACACCGCTCAACCCACCAGTTTTCACGCCTGTCTGCACTATGAGTAATGCAGGAGGCAACAAGAAGAACACCTGGCCGCCGGACCCGCCTCCGACGCCCTCCACGCCTCAGAAGGACCATGGCAGTAGCTATAGCGCATTTGATGGCGAAGAAACCCCCCAGAGACCCTCTGGCGCTTGAAACAAGTGTCCGACTCCAGCAATGGATGAGGACGATGGTCTTGAGTATGCTGAAAGCCCTGCTCCCTCTGCCCCTTCCTCCCCTGAACATAAGCGCAGGAAGGATGCTTCTGGTGCTGCTGTTGCACAGCCCAAGTCTAGAACTGCCTCTAGGGCTGGTTCACCCTCCCAAACAGAGTTCTTCCCTCTGTTTACTGGTCATGATGGGTTGGAATCCTGTGGTTTAGCACTGCAGGCCGCTGAGGGCGCTGCAGAGGATGATGTTGAAGCGCTCACAGACTCCCTCTCGACTATCCAAGGGTGGATGGTGCAAGTTGCATCATCCTTTGGCAATGAGCAGAATGCTTGAGACATCGCCAATGCCCTTATTAGCACTGTTGCACAAGCAGTGAGTTCGCACTTTCTTGACTATCTCTCTGTAGATAAAGGGCATGTACACCCCCCAGGTGTTGCCACAGCTGCTGCTTCTTTGCAACCGCAATCTGAGCGGATCCATTTGGGTATCTCTCTGGACTGTCCTGGGATGAGGTAGCGCAACTCAAGGACAATTCCAACACCTTTTTTTTTTTTTTTTTTGGTCAAAGCCCTACGCCCCCAGAGGGGGCGTCTGACAATTTATATTCCGGCGCCCGATCGCAGTCCAGTCGCAAGTACCTAAATACACGCATTATATACTAACGTAAGTAAAACCGTGTTCGTCGAGTGAACTACACTAAATACGGGGTGCACCAAAGAGCAAGCTAGGGTGGCCCCTGAGGATAAATCTCTTAAAGAGTATGGTAGCGCGCAACACCTCGCAGAAGCAGCAAGAACCCTGGGGGCCAGGCTTGCCGCTATATGAAGGATGGAGCACTGACACCTATGCATGGAAACCCATGCCAGACGCTTCTGCCTGTTTTCTACGAACAAATTGGTGTGCACCCGGCACCCAGACAAGGTCGTCTGGGCGCGGAGGTGCAGTGGAGCCTGTCACAGGCATTCGTCGGTGGTCGCCCCCCACAGCGGAGAGGGCATCGCGGGGCCGTGTGGAGGCCTTATCAGGTGGCCCATGTCGCTGTGTCTTCCTGGCTTTGACAATTCCAACACCAACAAGCGCAAGGCAGCGTCCTCTCCCCTTCCCTCCACTCCTTCTCCTTTGAAGAAGAAGCAGAAGCTCAAATCCACTATGCGCGGCCCCTCACACAGGCAGTGCTTCATTTATGTGCACAGAGGCACTGGCAGTGATGCCATTCCTGCGCCTCTCCCCCTTCCGCCTGAACAGGCTGTTTCCACCCTCAACCTCTGCTTGTCTGCTGGGGGTTCACGCAATAACACCATCCATGCTGAAGTAGGCAGGGGTGACACTATCATTGTTCACTTCAGTGACACACCCACCCACAGCGATCTGGGCATTATCTGGCTCGCTGTACAGCGCGTTTGGTACTCTCTCACTGAGGATGGCCAGCCTATCGTCAATGTGAATGTGGAGGTTCCCGCATTGCGTTCCTACGCCCGCATCACTGGTGTTCCCTACTACACCTTCGGAGCAGTGGGGAGCACTCCAGTCACTCCCAATGCAATGGAGACACTCCTGCGTCAAGCACTGCAGCTATGGCCACGACACACAGAACCATTGCAAGCTCTCCCACTGCTGTTGGGAGAAGCCAGATGCAAACCCCCCAGTGTCTGCCACTCCTGATGGCGAGCCGTGTCCCCACGCACCCAGGTGCATCAATTGTGGCAAGGCACACACGGCAGATTTGTCCAATTGCGCCTTCTCTTGTCACCGATTTGACACTGGCTGGATCCAGTGCCGGTATGAAATCAACAATGCGGTACGCTTTTCTGTCAGAGCACCACAATTTTTTTTTTTTTTGAGATCAAATCTAATGGGGTGTCAGAAAATTTATATCCTGGTGCGCGGAAGCAGTCCAGGAGGTGTATCTAATACAGAGAGTAAAGACATTGACAGTAAGGTCTGTACACTAAGTACGGCAGCAAATCAAGAGTGCAAATCTGAAATGAACACGTAGCTGCAAGCAGCAACTGCTGTCCAGTGGGGCCCGGTGGGGGTAAGAGAAGCATAGTGGATTGGCACTTGCATGGAGTATGGCGGCGTGTAAAGACAAGCGCTGGACGCCCAGTCGGGTGTTGGCATTGTGGCCGAGTCCAATTAGACCCGATCACGGTGGTATCGACTGAGGATCCAGTTAATATTGAAGTGATTCTTCCAAAACACATATTTGCAATCATCGGACAAGTGATGCTTGCCACAGTTGACGCACTTGGCAGAGTGAGGGCAGGCATCCCTTTTGATCTGTTACCACCAACATCACAGCCACAACAGCAACGCAAATTCGCCCTCCAGCAGCTTGCACACCGCTTCATTCTCCAGTATATCCGCCTGTCTGTGCTATGAGTAGTGCAGGAGGCAGCAAGAAGACTCCCCGGCCGCCGGATCCAACTCCAACGCCATCCACACCTCAGAAGGGCCATGGTCGTGACTATGGCAGATTTGATGGTGAAGAAACACCCCAGGGCCCCTCTGGCGCTCGGAACAAGCATCCCATTCCAGCAATGGAGGAGGACGATGATTCCGATGCAGATGAGGGCCCTGCTCCTTCAGCCCCTTCCTCCCCGGAGCACAAGCGCAGGAAGAACACCTCTGGTGCTGCTGTAGCACAGCCCAAGTCTAGAACTGCCTCCAGGGCAGGCTCTCCCACTCAAACAGAGTTCAAAGCTCTGTTTCCAGGACACAAAGAGAAGGATTCTTATACCCTGTCTTTACAGGCTACAGAGGCGGCCGTTAGGGATGATGTAAAGGCCCTTACCGATGCTCTTGTCACTATACAAGGCTGGATGGACCACTGTCCTCCTAGTGCTGTGGATGAGCTTCAGGCGAAGCTCATTGCAGACTGCCTTGTCTCAACAGTTGCTCGCGCAGCATCTGTTCATATCACAGACTACCTCAGTGTGGATGAGGAGTGTCTCCCCCAAATTCGACGTGTTAGGGACGCATTGGATGCTCTCCTGCCGTCTCCTTCCCCCCAGCAGCGCCCTGCACGCACTGCTGCTCCTAAGGGTGCTGCAAGCGCAGCATCCGCTCCCTCCACTGCTGCCGCAGGTGGGCATGGTGTAGCACCGACCTCCCCTGGTCCTGCAGTCGCCCCCACCTCCTCCAGCGCCTCCCTTTTTTTTTTTTTTGATCAAAGCCCTACGCCCCCAGAGGGGGCGTCTGACAATTTATATTCCGGCGCCCGATAGCAGTCCGGTCGCAAGTAACTAAATACATGCATTGTATACTAACGTAAGTAAAAACCGTGTTCGTCGAGTGAACTACACTGAATACGAGGTGCACCAAAGAGCAGGCTAGGGTGGCCCCCGAGGATAAATCTATCAATGAGTATGGTAGCGCGCAACATCCCGCAGAAGCAGCAAGAACCCTGGGAGCCAGGCTCGCCGCTATATGAAGGATGGAGCACTGACGCCTATGCATGGAAAGCCATGCCAGACGCTTCGGCTTGTTCTCTGCGAACAAATTGGTGCGCACCCGGCACCCAGACAAGGTCGTCAGGGCACGGCGGTGCAGTGGAGCCTGTTACAGGCATTCGTCGGCAGTGGCCTCCGACAGCGAGAGGGGCACCGCGAACGCGCGTGGAGGCCTTATCAGGCGGACCACGTCGCCGTGTCTTCCTGGCTTTGGGAAACGGCGGTGGGGGCTGTTGCGATGGGAACGCAAAAGTGGCAGGATGAGAGACGAAGGGAGACGCATTGTCCCTTCATACAGCTGGTGCTTGTCACTAATAAGCGACAGCGTGGGGTGGTTGCCAACCAGGGTGCCAATACGCGCCTGGCCACGTTCAACCAGTTTCCTGATGTGCAAATGAATGGGAGGGAGACCAGCAATAGACTCGGTCCCCCCTCCCGGCGATGTGCGAAAGGCGCCAGTTATCCACCTGGCAGCTTTGTGTTGCATGGCGCGCAAGTGCGACATAGCAGTCTTGCACCTAGCACCTTTGTAGAACCAGAGGCCCACGCCATACGTAGCGACCGGGAGGACGCATGCACGGTAGAGCAGCCGCTTCTGCATAGGGGTGATACCCCTTGACGAGTTACCAAGCATGATCATTGCCTTGACAGTGGTCAGAGCCTTGGTAGAGTAGTACTTGACATGGTGGCTAAAAGATAGCGACCGGTCAAAGTAGAAGCCCAAGTAGCGCCAAACGCACTTGGGTTGAAGTGGCGAGTTGCCAGTGTGTGGAGCAAAGCCCAAGTCAATGGCAGGATTGACATCGCTGTGCTTGCGAGAGAAGTGGAAGACCTCTGTCTTATCAGTCTCCTGCCATGCAGAGCATGCTAGGAAGACGTTGAGCATTGTCACACAACCAGCGGATGGCTGTACCATCCCCTGGGTCAGAGTAGACATTAGCGAAGTGTATTTGAGCACCAGCGCTCCCATACAGTGTTGTGACCACCACATCATTGTGGTTGGCGAGGTCAGTGCGAAATGCGGGCCGCATGCCTGCAAGACGCCTATGCACAAACGTCATAACGCGTGGGCGGTCAGTCTCAGATGCTGGACGTCTAAACATGACTAGCCAGTCTGGGTGAGTGGGAGCACCAATCACTGCCTCCCCTTCCGGGTTGGTAGTAGACACAGTGCGGCGTATGAGCCTCCAGGGAGGCTCTTGCAACAGAAGCACGTCAAAATCGTTCTTACGCTCTTCCAGGAGAGATGACACTAGATCATGATTTCTATTCACATTCTGTGAGTAGAAGCGAAGCAGAGATACATATTTGTGACGCATAAAGTAATTTAAACGTGAGCAGTACGATCACCCAGAGCCGACTGAATCGGTCTCCTCCTGGGTGGTTGAACGTTAGCATAACTTTGCGGTGCTCTAGCAGAAAAGCGTACCGCATCGTTGACTTCATACCGGCGCTGGATCCAGCCAGCATCAAATCGGTGACGAGAGAAGGCGCACTTGGACGAATCCGCTGTGTGTGCCTTGCCGCAGTTGATGCACCTGGGTGTGTGGGGGCACGGTTCACCATCAGGAGTGGCAGGAACCGGGGGATTCGCATCAGGCTTCTCCCAACAGCAGTGGGAGAGCTTGCGATGATTCTGCGTGTCATGGCCATAGCCACAGTGAGCGCAGGAGTTGTACTGCTGTCTACAGGATGCAGTTGGGTGTCCCCAAGCCCAACAGCGCTGGCACTGAGGGACGCCGGCGTGTACACTGGCAGGGGAGATATTGCACAGGCGTCCACCAATGGACACCTTCTTATTGGTGATGGACTTGAGGGCAGTACCAGACCTAGAATCCCAGAAGTCGAAAAAGACCACGCACATATCATGCGATGGGCTGGCGCGATGAATACGTGGCTTTCCAGCAAGCTGGAGCGACGACGTAGTGGTGTTCTGACACAGGAGTGCTTCCATGGTGTCAGGAGTGACTGGAGTGCTGCCCACTGCACCAGAGGAGTAGTAGGGCACACCAGTGATGCGGGCGTAGGAACGCGATGCAGGGACCTCTACATTCACGTTGACAATTGGCTGGCCACCCTCTGTAAGAGGATACCAAACGCGCTGCACAGCGAGCCGGATAATGCCCAGGTCGCTGTGGGTGGGTGTGTCGCTGAAGTGGACAATGATAGCGTCACCCCTGCCTACTTCGGCATGAATGGCGTTGTTGCGAGAACCTCCAGCAGACAGCCGGAGGTTGAGAGTAGAAACAGCCTGCTCAGGCGGAATGGGGAGAGGCGCAGGGATGGCATCGCTGCCAGTGCCTCTGCGCACATAAATGAAGCATTGCCTGCGAGATGGGCCGCGCGTGGTGGATTTGAGCTTCTGCTTCTTCTTCAAAGGAGAGGGAGCAGAGGGGAGGGGAGAGGACGCTGCCTTGCGCTTGTTGGCATTAGAATTGTCCTTGAGTTGCGCTACTTCATCCCAGGATAGTCCCGGGAGATGGCGCGCGAGTTCAGCAAGTTCTGCGCATTGGTGCGCAGTCATGCCAACAGTAACCTCTGCAAAAGAGCGAGGGGCGGCGTGTGCAGGCCTCCTAGGCGGCTGCGAAGCGACGGAAGCGTAGGACGCCTTGGGAGCGCGCTGACGCTGTTGTGGTTGCTGCTGCTGCTGCTGGAACGCATTAGCAGGCTTTGGTGCACGCACAGCATGCGGATTAGGCGCTCTGCGCGGTGTAGCAGGCGCCTGGGGAGGGGGCGGGCAAACCGGCGCTGGAATTGCATCCAGTTGCCCGAATGGATCCGCTCTGGTTGCGGTTGGGAAGGGGCAGCACCTGTAGCAACACCTGAGTCCGGTCCAGGGACCGGGTTGTTAGGTTGCTGAGATGTTGCTGTGGACTCCTATCCCTCCATGGGAGCCGGAGATTTGTGACCAGTGGCAGTGTGTTCCGTGGGTCGGGGAGGGGTAACCTGAGTCCTGGCGCCTTGGGAGGCGCTGGAGAAGGTGGGGGCGACTGCAGGAGCAGGGGAGGCCGGTGCTACACCATGCCCACCTGCAGCAGCGGTGGAGGGAGCGGATGCTGCGCTTGCAGCACCCTTAGGAGCAGCAGTGCGTGTAGGGCGCTGCTGGGGGGAAGGAGACGGCAGGAGAGCATCCAATGCATCCCTAACACGTCGAATTTGGGGGAGACACTCCTCATCCACACTGAGGTAGTCTGTGATATGAACAGATGCCGCGCGAGCAACTGTTGAGACAAGGCAGTCTGCAATGAGCTTCGCCTGAAGCTCATCCACAGCACTAGGAGGACAGTGGTCCATCCAGCCTTGTATAGTGACAAGAGCATCGGTAAGGGCCTCTACATCATCCCTGACGGCCGCCTCTGTAGCCTGTAAAGACAGAGTATAAGAGTCCTTCTCTTCATGTCCTGGAAACAGAGCTTTGAACTCTGTTTGAGTGCTGGGGTGTTTCTTCACCATCAAATCCGCCATAGTCACGACCATGGCCCTTCTGAGGTGTGGATGGCGTTGGAGTTGGATCCGGCGGCCGGGGAGTCTTCTTGCTGCCTCCTGCACTACTCATAGCACAGACAGGCGGATATACTGGAGAATGAAGCGGTGTGCAAGCTGCTGGAGGGCGAATTTGCGCTGCTGTTGTGGCTGTGATGTTGGTGGTAACAGATCAAAAGGGATGGAGTCCCTGGACCTGCCCCAGGTGTTGCCACAGGTGCTGCCCCTTTGCACCCGCAGCCTGAGCGGATCCATTCGGGTAACTGGATGCAATTCCAGCGCCGGTTTGCCCGCCCCCCTCCCCAAGCGCCTGCTGCACCGTGCAGAGCGCCTAACCCGCATGCTGTGCGTGCGCCCATCGCGCAGACAATGCTTCATTTATGTGCGCAGAGGCACTGGCAGTAATGCCATCCCTGCGCCTCTCCCCATTCTGCCTGAACAGGCTGTTTCTACTCTCAACCTCCGGCTGTCTGCTGGAGGTTCTCACAACAACGCCATTCATGCCGAAGTAGGCAGGGGTGACGCTATCATGGTCCACTTCAGCGACACACCCACCCACAGCGACCTGGGCATTATCTGGCTCTTTGTGCAGCGCGTTTGGTATCCTCTTACAGAGGGTGGCCAGCGAATCGTCAACGTGAATGTAGAGGTCCCTGCATCGCGTTCCTACGCCCGCATCACTGGCGTGCCCTACTACTCCTCTGGCGCAGTGGGCAGCACTCCAGTCACTCCTGACACTATGGAAGCACTCCTGCGTCAGAACACTACTACCTCGTTGCTCCAGCTTGCTGGAAAGCCACGCATTCATTGCGCCAGCCCATCGCATGATATGTGTGTGGTCTTTTTCGACATCTGGGATTCACAAGAAGGTGTCCATTGGTGGACGCCTGTGCAACATCTCCCCAGCCAGTGTACACGCCGGCATCCCTCAGTGTCAGCGCTGTTGGGCTTGGGGACACCCACATGATCTAGTGTCATCTCTCCTGGAAGAGCGTAAGAACGATTTCGACGTGCTTATACGCCACACTGTGTCCACTACCAACCCGGAAGGGGAGGCAGTGATTGGTGCTCCCACTCACCCAGACTGGCTAGTGATGTTTAGACGTCCGGCATCTGAGACTGACCGCCCACGCGTTATGACGTTTGTGCATAGGCGTCTTGCAGGCATGCGGCCTGCATTTCGCACTGACCTCGCCAACCACAATGATGTGGTGGTCACAACACTGTATGGGAGCGCTGGTGCTCAAATACACTTCGCTAATGTCTACTCTGACCCAGGGGATGGTACTGCCATTCGCTGGTTGTGTGACAATGCCCCATGTCTCCCAAGCATGCTCTGCGTGGCAGGGGACTTCAACTGCAAGTCGTCAGTCTGGGACCCAGACTACAACTCTACAAATCATGTTGCAACTGAACTATGCGATGTTGCGCTTGACCTGGGTTTGGAGGCTAGCGTACTACCAGTACGCACTCCTACTCACTTCCTGCATGCTGTCAGCCTTAGGCCGTCAGTCATTGATCTATTCTTCCTCCCTGTGGGTCGCAATGCAGGGACTGCACACAGCGTGGTCACAGAGTGGAAAGGACCCTCTGACCACGCTCCTCTGACCGTCACGCTCCCCATCCAGC
Source organism: Clitopilus passeckerianus (assembly GCA_944990035.1). Classification (NCBI taxonomy): domain Eukaryota; kingdom Fungi; phylum Basidiomycota; class Agaricomycetes; order Agaricales; family Entolomataceae; genus Clitopilus; species Clitopilus passeckerianus. The sequence continues at coordinate 129,450 of CALYLX010000062.1, forward strand.
CTGTGGAGCTGGCTGCTGAGCGCATCACCCTGCCCAAGGGCAGTGAGCAAGAGGAAGAGTTTCTGAAGGAGCTGTCCTCTTCCTTGCGAGCACTGGACACATCTGGTCTCACAACAGCAGAAGCAATTGAACGCTGCACGGGCGCTATTGCAACTGCTATTAAGCAGTCTTGGGATAACAACTCAAAGACTGCCCGCATCTCCACCAAGTCAAAGTCCTGGTGGAATCCTGAGTGCTCTGAAGCTGTCAGAGTGTATCGCGCTTCTAGGGCGGTCGCTGATTACAAGGTGTTCCGCAGGACCACAAAAGTGGCCAAGCGTAAGTTCTTTGATAGTAGGATCCAGACGATTGCTACTACCAACAAGCGCCCATGGGATCTCATGCGCTGGGCCAAGCAGCGTGAGCTCCCTACACATGAAGCAATTCGCCACAATGGCGAACCTTGCAACTTCCTTGAGTCGCTCTGGGCCGCTCTTGACTCAACATACAACTCGGCGTCTGACCGCCTTGTTGTCCCCTCTGTGCTCAACGATGTGCCTCAGTCTCCTCTGCGCCAGTGGTGGGACTTTGGTGTTAATGAGCTTAGAGAAGAACTTGCAAAGTGCTCCAACACTTCTGCTCCGGGTCCTGATCACCTCACATGGTTTCAGCTCAAATCCATGGTTGCTGACACGGCCATTGCAACCAAATTCATTGAGATTGCTAATGCCTGCCTTCGGGTGGGTCACTGGCCCTCTCACTTCAAAGAGTCGCGGTCTGCCATTGTTTTTAAGCCTGGCAAACCGCACTATTCTACTCCCAAGATGTTCCGCCCCATTGTGTTGCTCAACACGCTGGGGAAACCCCCCGAGAAGATGCTTGCAAACCGGATGCAGTTTGAAGCGCAGAAATTCGGCGTGTTCCACCCCAACCAGTTTGGAGGTGTGCGCCAACACTCTACTGAGGATGCGGGTGTTTATCTCACTCACATTGTCAACCCCTCCCTCAACCACGAAATGCTGCTACGTATACTACGCAGACTGGGCTTTGCACCAGGAGTCTGCAATTTCTTTGCATCATACCTTGTTGGGAGAGACACATCCTACAGCTGGAACGGCGAAGAGTCCAGCAAGTACTCTGCAGATGTTGGCGTTGGTCAGGGATCTGCTTTATCCCCTCTTCTCTCTGCGCTCTATTTGGTGCCAGTGATGAGACTCTTTGAGCGCAGGATTCCCCCTGCTGCTACTACACTTTTTTTTTTTTTTTTTGAGATCAAATCCAACACCCCCATAGGGGGTGTCAGAAAATTTATATCCCGGTGCGCAATAGCAGTCCGGCGGGTGTATCTAATACAAAAGTAAAGACATTGACAATAAGGTCCGTACACTAAGTACGGCAGCAAATCGAGAGTGCAAATCTGAAATGAGCACGTGGCTGCAAGCAGCGACTAGTCTTCAGCGGAGCCCGATAGGGGTAAGGGGTGCATGGTGGAACGGCACCTGCATAGAGTATGGCGGCATGTAAAGACAAGCGCTGGACGCCCAGTTGGACGTTGGCATCGTGGCCGAGGCACTGAGGGACTCCAGGCCTTTTCTCCGCACCGCGAAGTAGGCAGGAACGACCATAGACAAGGACACGTGTCCCGTCTAGGTCACGGAGGCGAGCACCTCGGCGGGTGTCCCAGACCTCAAAGAAGACAGTGCATGAGTCGGCCGTCTTTGAGTGGCGAACAACTCGTGGTGGGGCGGCCAACTGTGCACCGTAAAGGGTGTCACCTGCTGTGAGTACAGACTCAATGGCAGGGCGAGATAGGGTGACCTCCTCCCCGTCGGCGTCAACAGAGAGGAAGGGGGCATTGATGATTTTGAGGTAGGACCGCAACTGCGGTACCTCACAGGTCAAAGCAGGGGTGCCAGCTGGGAAGGCCTTGACCAGCCACTTGGAAACAATCTCAAGGTCGGCAGCATTGGGGACCTGAGTGGTGTGCATGAAGTAGCCTCCCATGCCGAGGGAGGCGGTCTCAATGCGGAGTTTTGACCTCTTGGTAAGGCCACGATTGACCGTCGCCACAATAGTCTCAAGAGAGACAGAGGCATTGACAGCCGCAGAGGGGATAGCGATGATCCTCTTGCGAGAAGGACCACGTGTGGTGGACTGCACCTTAGCCTGGGTAGGCTTGGGTGCAGGAGAAGGTTGGCCAGAGGCCTTCAAGTGAATGCAAGCAAGTTGCTCAGCATCCAAATTGGGATAGGCCCTAGCCAGAGCGGCCAGAGCAGTGATGTCACCACCCACTTTAGTGCCAGGGCGCTTAATGGTGGGGGTGGAAGAAGCAGGCGCAGCAGCGGCGTTAGCCGCTATTGCAGTTGCGACAACGCGTGCAAAGGTGCCCTTGGGCAAGACCTTCATACGACCACCAGATGGAGCAGCACCTGCCACGTTGACAGGGCGCCCATAGGGACGAGCCGGGTTCCGGGGAGGGACGGGAGGAGGCGCAGTCTTCCGACCCGGGTTAGGCCGGGAAGAAGCGGGAATGGGAGCGGGCGGAGCAGGAGCGCCACCCGGGTTGAGTTGGGGGTTGAGGAGGGTTGGGGGCCAAATTTGAGGAGCGTGCCCCCCAAATTGCCGAACCCCGCCTGAATGTTGGGATTGGCGTTAACCGCCGCGCGAAGAAGGCCGCTAGCACCAGCCACCCGGACAAGCCAAATAAGCGCAGCGCCAACATTGGCAGAAGCAGGGACCTCTAGAGAGAGGCCCTGCTCACGAATGGATTCAACTTGTGCAGAGACAAGTTGAATGGTTTCCTCCACATGCTTCAAGGCGTCACCCACAGAGGGGGCGGAGGGAGTGGGAGGCGATGAAACTGAAGGACCAGGGATTGGTTCCTCAGTAGGAAGAGGGGCCTGCTGTTCCACAGACACCGGGGTGATAGTACCAGCCCACTGTCTCTTTTCTGGAGAGCCAGCGCGCTCAGTAGGAGGGGAGGAGTTACTGTTCTTCTTGCGCTTGGCCTTAGCAGCGGCGTGAGAAGCAATCAGTGCTTCGCCTTCAGCAATGCCCAGTGGCGCTCTAATGCGCGGGGGAGCAGTAGTGGAACGAGCAGGAACCTGTTGCCAGGGCGCTCCTTCAGAAATATTGAGTTCATCCTCCTCAGAGGACATCTCGACGTCCCGAGTGGGATCATGGTGGTGGTAAGAGATCAAGAAGCGTGTTGCTACTACACTCATGTCGTATGTGGACGATGGTTCGCTCATTGTCCAGTCGCCATCCTTTGGGGAGAACATCACCCTACTCCAGCAAGCATACGTCGTCATCACGGAGCTTGTTACTGCACTCGGCCTTGTCTTGGAGCATGATAAGACAGAGGTTTTCCACTTCTCTCACAAGCACAACAATGTCAATCCTGCCATTGACTTGGGCTTCGCTCCACACACTGGCAACTCGCCTATTCAACCCAAGGGTGTTTGGCGCTACTTGGGCTTCTACTTTGACCGGTCGCTATCTTTTAGCCACCATGTCAAGTATTACTCTACCAAGGCTCTGACCACTGTCAAGGCAATGATCATGCTTGGTAACTCGTCAAGGGGGATCACCCATATGCAGAAGCGGCTGCTCTACCGTGCATACGTTAGTATATAATGCGTGTATTTAGGTACTTGCGACCGGACTGCAATCTGGCGCCGGAATACAAATTGTCAGACGCCCCCTTCGGGGCGTAGGGCTTTGACCAAAAAAAAAAAAAGATTCAGAAGGCTTTGGGTGATCGTCCTGCCCGCATTTAATATATTTTATGCGTCACAAACATGTATCCTCATTCTGTGAATAGAAATTATGATCTTGTTGCATCGCTCCTAGAAGAACGTAAGAATGATTTCAATGTGATTCTGCTTCAAGAGCCTCCTCCTTGGAGGCTCATACGCCGCACCGTGTCTACTACCAACTCCAAGGGGGAGGCGGTAATTGGTGCTCCTACTCACCCAGACTGGCATGTCATGTTTAGACGACCAGCATCTGACACTGACCGCCCACGTGTTATGACGTTTGTGCACAGGTGTCTTGCAGGCATGCAGCCTGCATTTCGCACTGACCTTGCCAACCACAATGATGTGGTGGTAACAACTCTGTATAGGAGCGCAGGCGCTCAGATACACTTTGCCAATATTTACTCTAGCCCAGGGGATAGTACTGCCATTTGATGGCTGTGTGACAATGCCCCACGTCTCCCAAACATGCTTTGCATGGCAGGGGACTGATAAGACAGAGGTCTTCCACTTCTCTCGCAAGCACAGCGATGTCAATCCTGCCATTGACTTGGGCTTTGCTCCACACACTGGCAACTCGCCACTTCAGCCCAAGAGCGTTTGGCGCTACTTAGGCTTCTACTTTGACCGGTCGCTATCCTTTAGCCACCATGTTGAATATTACTCTACCAAGGCCCTGACCACTGTCAAGGCGATGATCATGCTTGGTAACTCATCAAGGGGTATCACCCCTATGCAGAAGCGGCTGCTCTACCGTGCATGCGTCCTTCCGGTTGCTACGTATGGTGGGCCTCTGGTTCTACAAAGGTGCAAGGTGCAAGACTGCCATGTCGCGCTTGCGCACTATGCAACACAAGGCTGCTAGGTGGATAACCGGCGCCTTTCGCACATCGCCGGGTGGGGGGACCGAGTCTATTGCTGGTCTCCCTCCCATTCATATGCACAGGAAACTGGTCGAACGCGGCCGGGCACGCATCGGCACCCTCATTGGCAACCACCCTACGCTGTCGCTCATTAGTGAAAAGCACCAGCTGTACGAAGGAACAATGCGTCTTCCTTTGTCTCTCTCCAACTTGTCGCGACGCGCGCGCGGCAACTTGCTCTCTACGGTTGTGGATTCTGATGCACATGCTGTGCGCGTCTCTGAGCCTCTCAACCCTGTCCATGGAGAAGCGGTCCCAGGCCTTCGCCTGTTGGATACGCACTCTGGAAGTGTTACATTTGACACCGTCATTGCAGCATCTAAGGATGCCCTTGATTCTCGTCGCACCCATTTGGATGTGATTCGCGCTGATGCAGATCTGTTCGACACTACAGTGTTGGTGGCGGCTGACGCGTCTGTTCCCAAAAGCAGGAAGCACCAAGCGGTTGCTGCCTGCTCCCTCCTTCATGGCACCTTTGGGCCAGAAGAGTACACTATGGCATCAGGCAGAGTCCTTTCTGGTGATGCCGAACTCGCAGCCATTGACTTGTCTATAAGCAAGGCTGTCCTGCGCAACAACTGCCTCAAGATAGTTGTGCTCTCAGACTTGACTAAAGCCATCTGTCTGGCTTTGGACCCGTCTCTCCACTCTGGGCAAGGACACTCGCTATCCATCTGCTCCAAACTACGTGCTTGGTTCTCGGGCGACGCTGACAGATGCGTCCACTTTGTCCATGTCCCTTCAAGACTCAATTGGGACATTCACCACCGTGCTCACTTGGCGGCCAGTGGCTTGCGGGTGGGTGCTGGCAACAAACCCCGGACATCCCTTGGGTATGCCCGGAAACGCGCTGTGGATAGAATGCTGCATGAGTGGACTTGTCTACTGCAGCAGCCTTCTTACTCTGGCAACAACTTCTTGCGCCTTACGCACAAAGGTGCTTCCCTAAGGCCCACTCACCTCAAAGGTGGGCCTTGGCTACGTCGTGTTGGTTCTTCCAATACGCACACTGCGCGCCTTGCACGCACAGTCTTGGGTCATGCGCCCATTGGTGAATTCCGTGCATGCTTCAACCTGGATGGGGAGACAGCGTGTGCATGCGACTGGCGCATACTGGAAACGAGGGGACACATCCTTCACCAGTGCGCGCACTTCCAACGACGGCCCAACCAGCGCTTGCGCTGGGAGCTGTCATCTTTCTTGTTCTTTCTTGAGAACAACCCTGCCACTTTTGTGTTTCCTTTGCAACAGTCTCCACTGCTGTTTCCCAAAGCCAGGAAGACGTGGCGACGTGGGCTGCCGGATAAGGCCCCCACACGCCCCCGTGATGCCCTCCCCGCGGTGGGGGGCCACCGCCGACGAATGCCTGTAACAGGCTCCACTGCACCTCCGCGCCCAGATGACCTTGTCTGGGTGCCGGGTGCACACCAATTTGTTCGCAGAGAACAGGCTAAAGCGTCTGGCATGGGTTTCCATGCATAGGCGTCAGTGCTCCATCCTTCATATAGCGGCGAGCCTGGCCTCCAGGGTTTTCCCTGCTTCTGCGGGATGTTGCGCGCTACCATACTCATTGATAGATTTATCCTCGGGGGCCACCCTAGCTTGCTCTTTGGTGCACCTCGTATTCAGTGTAGTTCACTCGACGAACACGGTTTTACTTACGTTAGTATACAATGCATGTATTTAGGTACTTGCGACTGGACTGCGATCGGGCGCCAGAATATAAATTGTCAGACGCCCCCTCTGGGGGCGTAGGGCTTTGAACAAAAAAAAAAAAAAAAAGCATGGCAGGGGACTTCAACTGCAAGTCGTCAGTCTGGGATCCAGACTATGACTTTACAAATCATGTTGCGACTGAACTATGTGATGTTGCACTTGACCTGGGTTTGGAGGTTAGCGTACTACCAGTACGCACTCCTACTCACTTTCTGCATGCTGGCAGCCTTAGGCCGTCTGTCATTGATCTATTCTTCCTCCCTGTGGGCCGCACTGCAGGGACAGTACATAGTGTGGTTACAGAGTGGAAGTGACCCTCTGACCATGCTCCTCTAAGTGTCATGCTCCCCATCCAGTCTGTGCAGCTGGTAGCTGAGCGCATCATTCTGCCAAAGGGCAGTGAGCAAGAGAAAGAGTATCTGAAGGAACTGTTCTTTTCTCTCCAAGCACTGGACACAACCAGTCTCACAACAGCAAAAGCATTCGAATGCTGCACTGGCGCCATTGCAACTGCTATCAAGCAGTCTTGGGATAACAACTCAAAGACTGCACATATCTCCACCAAGTCGAAGTTCTGGTGGAATCCTGAATGCTCCAATGCTGTCAGAGTGTACTGCACTTCAAAAGTGGTCGCTTATTACAAGGCATTCCGCAGGACCACTAAGGTGGCCAAGCACAAGTTCTTTGATAGTAGGATTCAGACAATCGCTACTACCAACATGCGTCCGTGAGATCTCATGCGCTAGGCCAAGCAGGCCAGCTCCCTACACATGAAGCTATTTGCCACAATGGCAAACCTTGCAACTCTCTCAAGTCACTCTAGGCTGCTCTTGATTCAACATACAACTTGGCATCCGACCACCCTGTTGACCCCTCTTTGCTTGACAACATGCCCCAGTCACCTCCGTGCGAGTGGTGGGACTTTGGCGTGAACGAGCTCAGAGAAGAACTGGCAAAGTTCTCAAACACTTCTGCTCCAGGTCCTGATCACCTCACATGGTATCAGCTCAAATCCATGGTTGCTGACACTGTCATTGCAACCAAGTTTGTCGAGATTGCCAATGCCTGCCTCTGGGTTGGTCACTGGCCTTCTCACTTCAAAGAGTCATGCTCTGCCATTGTTCCCAAGCCTAGCAAACTGCACTACTCAACTCCCAAGATGTTTCGCCCTATTGTGTTGGTCAACACACTAGGGAAACTTTTTGAGAGGATGCTTGCAAACCAGATGCAGTTTGAAGCGCAGAAATTCAGTGTGTTCCACCCCAACCAGTTTGAAGGTGTGTGCCAACACTCTACTGAGGATGCGGGTGTTTATCTCACTCACATCGTCAAGGCTTTTTCTTTTTTTTTTTTGGTCAAAGCCCTACGCCCCTCTGGGGGCGTCTGACAATTTATATTCCGGCGCCCGATCGCAGTCCAGTCGCAAGTACCTAAATACATGCATTGTATACTAACGTAAGTAAAACCGTGTTTGTTGAGTGAACTACACTAAATACGGGGTGCACCAAAGAGCAAGCTAGGGTGGCCCCTGAGGATAAATCTCTTAAAGAGTATGGTAGCGTGCAACACCTCGCAGAAGCAGCAAGAACCCTGGGGGCCAGGCTTGCTGCTATATGAAGGATGGAGCACTGACACCTATGCATGGAAACCCATGCCAGACGCTTCTGCCTGTTCTCTACGAACAAATTGGTGTGCACCCGGCACCCAGACAAGGTCGTCTGGGCGCGGAGGTGCAGTGGAGCCTGTCACAGGCATTCATCGGCGGTGGCCCCCCACAGCGGGGAGGGCATCGCGGGGCCGTGTGGGGGCCTTATTAGGTGGCCCACGTCGCCGTGTCTTCCTGGCTTTGGGAAACGGCGGTGGAGGCTGTTGTGAAGGAAACCCAAAAGTGGCAGGGTTGTTCTCAAGAAAGAACAAGAAGGACAACAGCTCCCGGCGCAAGCGCTGGTTGGGCCGTCGTTGGAAGTGCACACACTGGTGAAGGATGTGGCCCCTCGTTTTCAATATGCGCCAGTCGCATGCACACGCTGTCTCTCCATCCAGGTTGAATCACATCGTCAAGGCCGGCTAGGCCAAAGGGCTGAAGTCAAGTGTGGTCGCATTTGACCTTGCTCAGTTTTTCCCTTCTTTTAACCATGACATGCTGCTGTGCATACTGGGCAGACTACGCTTTGCGCCAGAGGTCTGCAACTTCTTTGTATCCTACCTTGTGGGGAGACGCACATCTTACAGCTGGAATGGCAAAGAGTCCAGCAAGTACTTCGCCGATGTTGGCGTTGGCCAGGGATCTGCTCTTTCTCCCCTCCTCTCTGCACTCTATTTGGTGCCAGTTATGAGACTCTTCGAGCGCAGGATTCCTCCTGCTGTTACTACACTCATGTCGTATGTGGATGATGGTTCGCTCATTGTCTAGTCGGCATCTTTTGGGGAGAACATCACCCTACTCCAACAAGCATATGCTGTCATCACAGAGCTTGTTACCGCACTGGGCCTTGTCTTAGAACATGATAAGACAGAGGTCTTCCTCTTTTCTTGCAAGCACAACGATGTCAACCCTGCTATTGACCTGGGCTTTGCTCCACACACTGGTAACTTGCCTATTCAACCCAAAAGCGTTTGGCACTACTTGGGCTTCTATTTTGACCAGTCGCTGTTATTCAGCCACCATGTCAAATACCGCACTGGGCCTTGTCTTAGAACATGATAAGACAGAAGTCTTCCACTTTTCTCGCAAGCACAACGATGTTAACCTTGCCATTGACTTGGGCTTTGCTCCACACACTGGCAACCTGCCGCTTCAACCCAAAAGTGTTTGGCACTACTTGGGCTTCTATTTTGACTGGTCGCTGTCATTCAGCCACCATGTCAAATACAACTCCACCAAGGCATTAACCACTGTCAAGGCAATGGTCATGCTTGATAACTTGTCAAGGGGGATCACCCCACTTCAGAAGCGGCTGCTCTAACGTGCATGCATCCTCCCGGTCGCTATATCCGGTATGGGCCTCTGGTTCTACAAAGGTGCAAGGTGCAAGACTGCCATGTCACACTTGCACACTATGCAACACAAGGCTGCCAGGTGGATAACCGGTGCCTTTTGCACATCGCCGGGTGGGGGGACCGAGTCTATTGCTGGTCTCCCTCCCATTCATTTGCACATCAGGAAACTGGTTGAACGTGGCCAGGCGTGTATTGGCACCCTGATTGGCAACCATCCCACGCTGTCGCTCATTAGTGACAAACACCAGCTGTATGAAGGAACAATGTGTTTTCCTTCATCTCTCTCCAACTTATCGCGACGCATGCGCGGCAACTTGCTCTCTACGGTTGTGGACTCTGATGCACATGCTGTGCGCATTTCTGAGCCTCTCAACCCTGTCCAGGCGCCACTTGGCTCAACTGCTAAGTGGACCCAGAGCTGTGTGGCAGGTAGCGGCAAGGTCAAGGGTTCAATCCTCACGGGTCGCAACTTTCGCATTGCAGGTCCTGAAGTTTGCAGCTTCGTCACATGATCATTGGTTCAACCCTGTGACGTGACAGAAGCACGTGACATGAGTCCTTCCTTGGTAAAGGAGGTTCGCAGCTGGGTTACTGGCACTCTAGGCACGGCCACAAAATGATGGTTCCACTAATTGGTAGTCATCTGGTTAAGTTGGTACCGGAAGGACAAATAGTAATAGGGCGTTAGTCATCGCTGTGCAGGGCATACGGATTTGTCCACCCATAGACTGCCGAGAACAACTCCCACAGTGAGACAACTCCTCACGGTGCCATGTGGGTAGGGCGATGGCAAGACAGTGACTAAGAACAGATTGGGGATCCGCACCAGTCGGCAATAAGTGAACCATCTGCCTTAGAACGGGAAAGTTGTGCTGGGGGTAGCGCCCCAGATCTCAACTGGGCCATAGCAGGATGGGGCAGCCCCCCTACCCTGGCTCGAGAGGACTAATCCTCTGTCGGCTCCCTCGGAAGTAATAAGTCCGAGTCGGAGTTTAAGTTGATTCCGGAGTGTTGGTCTGCTCAGTAGATCCATGTACCATATGTGGAAGACGGCCTGAGCCCAATATGGCAAGGCTTAGTCGACATGCCCAGGCGGGGATTCCAGACCCAATCAGGAGGCCAATGTGCTATGTTAGTCATACTCAGATGAGCCAGAGCTCAAGTGAAGTCCCTGCAGCACTGATCCGGGAAGGTCGTGAGACCGTGTAACCTGCCGAGTAGTGATACCAATATGGGAGGGCAATGTCCCGATGCCAAAGTGGCTGGACCTACTAGCAATCTCAGGACCAATGGGTCCCACCGCAAGGTGGGGCCCTAAACTTCGCCACGCACGGTCCATCGTGTAGACAGTGCTTTGTTAAGCTAGTATTGCTACTCGCTTAAATAAGTATCAAGGGTTCAGCTGCTTAGTCTTCTACCAGCCTTTGTAGAAACGAGCGAGAGTAATCGAGCAAGTCGAAGTTAAAGCAAATAGCGATGTATAGGCGTTTAGGTCAAGCTGGAGAAGCAAGACCAAAAGCATAAAAGTATTTATACAAGGTTGGTAGGGCTAAGGGTTGGGCATTTCACAGCAATGCTGTGTAAGTAAAATAAGTATGTATGACTCAGAGTGAGTCAGGGTAAGAGTCACTATGAGTCACGATAAGTAAATATAGTAGAAGTATCTCATGATCGTGAGAATACTGAGTAATCAGTGTAAGAAGAATGAATAATGTGCAGCACTGTAAGGTAAGCAAGTAGGTGTAAGCGGGCCAAAGTAGTAACAATGAATTAGTAAGAAGGAAAAAGAGTCCGGGTGCGTATCCAAGGTAACTGTAACAGTGCTTCATCTATGTGCGCAGAGGCACTGGCAGTGATGCCATCCCTGCGCCTCTCCCCATTCCGCCTGAACAGGCTGTTTCTACCCTCAACCTCCAGCTGTCTGCTGGAGGTTCTCGCAACAACGCCATCCATGCCAAAGTTGGCAGGGGTGACACTATCATTGTTCACTTCAGTGACACACCCACCCACAGCGATCTGGGCATCATACAGCTCGCTGTGCAGTGCGTTTGGTATCCTCTTACAGAGGGTGGCCAGCTAATTGTTAACATGAATGTAGAGGTCCCTGCATCGCGTTCCTACGCCCGCATCACTGGTGTGCCCTACTACTCCTCTGGCGCAGTGGGCAGCACTCCAGTCACTCCTGACACCATGGAAGCACTCCTGCGTCAGAACACCACTACGTCGTTGCTCCAGCTTGCTGGAAAGCTGCGCATTCATTGCGCCAGCCCATCGCATGACATGTGCGTGGTCTTTTTCGACTTCTGGGATTCTAGGTCTGGTACCGCCCTCAAGTCCATCATCAATAAGAAGGTGTCCATTGGTGGACGCCTGTGCAACATCTCCCCTGCCAGCGTACACGCCGGCGTCCTTCAATGTCAGCGCTGTTGGGCTTGAGGACACCCAACTGCATCCTGTAGACAGCAGTACAACTCCTGCGTGCACTGTGGCTATGACCATGACACGCAGAATCATCGCAAGCTCTCCCACGGCTGTTGGGAGAAGCCTGATGTGAATCCCCCGGTGCCTGCCACTCCTGATGGCGAACCATGTCCTCACACACCCAGGTGCATCAACTGCGGCAAGGCACACACAGCGGATTCATCCAAGTGTGCCTTCTCTCGTCACCGATTTGACGCTGGCTGGATCCAGCGCCGGTATGAAATCAACCATGCAGTACACTTTTCTGTTAGAGCACCGCAAAGTTATGCTAACGTTCAACCACCCAGGAGGAGACCAATTCAGACGGCTCTAGGTGATTGTACTGCTCACGTTTAAATTACTTTATGCGTCACAAACATGTATCTATGCTTCGCTTCTACTCACAGAATGTGAATAGAAATTATGATCTTGTGTCATCACTCTTGGAAGAGCGTAAGAATGATTTTGACATTCTCCTGCTACAAGAGCCTCCCTGGAGGCTTATACGCCGCACTGTGTCCACTACCAACCCAGAAGGGGAGGCAGTGATTGGTGCTCCCACTCATCCGGACTGGCTGGTCATGTTTAGACGTCCAGCATCTGATACTGACCGCCCACGCGTTATGACATTTGTGCATAGGCATCTTGCAGGCATGCGGCTGGCATTTTGCACTGACCTCACCAACCACAATGATGTGTTGGTCACTGCACTGTATGGGAGCGCAGGTGCTCAAATACACTTTGCCAATGTCTACTCTAGCCCGGGAGATGGTACTGCCATCCGCTGGCTGTGTGACAATGGAGGAGTCCGTGTAGCTGTTTTGTACATATAAGAGGAACTATATATAGTAATAATAGTGTGTAATGAAGCCATATATGATGTGTGTTACAGTTACCTTGGATACACATCCGGACTCTTTTTCCCTTCTTACTAATTCACTGTCACTACTTTGGCCTGCTTACATTTATTTGATTACTCTACAGTGCTGCGCATTACTCATCCCTCTTACATTGATTATTCAGTATTCTCACGATTGTGAGATACTTGTACTATATTTACTCATCATGACTCATAGTGACTCTTACCCCGACTTGCTCTGAGTCATACTTATTTTTACTTATACAGCATTGCTGCGCAATGCCCAACCCTTAGCCCTATTAGTCTTGTATAAATACTTTCATACTTTTGGTCTTGCTTCCCCAGCTTGACCTAAAAGCCTATACATTGCTATTTGCTTTAACTTCGACTTGCTCGATTACTCTCGCTCGTCTCTACAAAGGCTGGTAGAAGACTAAGCAGCTGAACTCTTGATACTTGTTTAAGCGAGTAGTGATACTAGCTTAACAATGCGATGTAGCATCAGCAAAGTGGGTGTCTGCTTAACTCATTTTAATTTGCCTTAACTTGCCAAATTAAGACAAGTTAAGCAGGGACCTCCTTAGCGGTCTTAACTCACCCATTTTGGCCCAAAATTTGACCCATTCTAGACCCTGAAATTTCCGAGTTAAGACTGAGTTAAGGAGGTTTTTTCCTTAATCTGTCTTAACTTTGTGCTAAGTAAAGATAAGGCGAGTTGAGAAAAGTTAAGCTAATACCCACTTTGCTGATGTATGACATATTGTATGAGTCATGAAATAACCCTAGACCCTAGTCACATGCCATGTCAGGTGATATCATGTGATGTGTCACATATCCAGACATGTCAATATTCCAACAGAGTAGAGGTTGAATTAGCCAGCTGAACCAACTTAATGAGCTTTTGGATTATGCACTGGCACTATGTATGCAACCTTTAAAATGTTGAAGGCCACGATAAACCGAACTGCCCCACTCAAGCCGAACCACATAAGCGCCGACCACTGGAGACAGTGTCCCAATTAGGTACTGTAACACATCCCAGGATTCACAGTCCGCTTCTGAGATCTGACACAGGCATTCACTGGCACGAGTGAGTGCCGTCCCAGCGTTAGAATGACTGAACTCCATGCACCATAGCTGTATGTAGTGTAATTCATGTGGGATATATATGTATCGAGGCTTCACAGGACATAGAAATTGTTCCCTAAGGATGTCCGGCTCACAAACCAATGCAGGGTCCCCAGTTCAATTACTTCGTTAGCCTCAAGAAGATCTCTGTTTACAGCCCAAACTGCTTGAAACGCAGGGGTGCGCTGCGGCATTTGGCTGATATTGCAATCTGTCGTGGCCCGCAGATTCAGATTGAACTTATTTTGTTGCGGGCCATGCAAATTTTGGCAGAGGCCTCCCTTTCTATCGTGGCCCGCAACCAAACTCAATTCTAAATGGCTGCAGGCCACGATGGACTCTGAGCAATGTGAGTAGATCTTGACTGAGGCTGTTGGTGAATCACAGTGAATAATATGAGCTAAATTTCCTGAAATCGAGCGTATATTCTGATCGGAATAATTTCTCAATCATTGAAGGATAGACTGTTAGTCAATGACTGAAGGTGTTCCATTTGCTGCTCACGTCTACTGCCTTGTCTGCCACCAACATGATTCTTGAGAAAGAGGTATGTTATATTATGTATTCTATCATAACAAGGCTCAAACCAAGTATTCTACACAGATTGCAGAGGAAACGGCAAGGATTTTTGATGAGGAGCAGGCCTCTATCAGCCAACATGTTGAGAAACTTGTCACGGAATGTCTTGATGACTTTCCCAACGATACAAAGTTGGATCAGGCAGCTCAAGATGCCCTGGCAATTACCTGGTTAGCCATTGCAGAAGGCATGCAAAGTGGCCATATTTAGTAGGATTTGTGCAAAGTCTATTTTGGACCCTGACCTCATGATCATCACTTCAGCATCGTGAAAGTGTACATCGCCTACTAGCTATGTAGGCACACAGAGCCATGGGATGCTACAGCTGTCATGCAGGACACTCCATTGGATATCATCACCTTTATCCAGCAGAAATGTGGCTCCCCAGAGGAAAGGAAAGAATACGAAGGGAAAAAAGTGCGCATATTTCATCTTCTTGGCGGAATCACATTATTCAACTCAATTCTGGTCAGTCCGGAGAGCAGTACTCAACTGCGGTGTCCACCCGAGCTGCCCTGATATTCTAGTACTGCCACGTTTGGCCTCACGAGAGTACAACTGAGTGGAGATATGACCCAAGTTCGGGGGTGTGGTGAGTGCCATCAAAGTAACGGTGTCAGAACTTCAAATAGAGTTATTCATTCTCCCTGCCTAGCCATGGCCTATCTATGAGGTCTCAGCAGGTAGTCAGCTTCATGATGGCCTTAGAGAAGAAGAAGGCAAAGGCAAGGGAGATCTCCCAGTAAGCACGAGCTGTATCTCTGGTAGACATGCAACAGTTATATGGTTACTGCTTCCAGTCATCCACCAGCCCTGCTGAGGTCCGTCAGGCAGTAGTCAGTTATGTGAGTTAATTCCGTGTTTACAAATAGTCAAGCTAACTTGGATCGTAGGCGGTCTATCTTTATGCTTGGCTATTGATGCTTCGAATTGACAAGGCCCTGAGCCTTGAATTTGACAGTATAGACATGGTTCTCGGAGAGCGGAAGTCATTTTTTCTAGTTGAATTATTATGTCTGCTTATTCTTCTGGCAGGGGAACACCTTGATGTGTATCTGAAGACCCAAAAGACAGCCCAGTCTGGAGTTACGCCTGACCTTCAAGGCATTGGGTACAAGACATGATCACTCACTCTATGGGATCCATTCCTTCCGTCAAGGAGGCTGCCAATACTGACTCCACAAGAGATGGACAGTCAACATGATTGCTGCATGGGGAGGATGGACTCAAGTTGAAGCCATCACTATGTTCCGGTACATCTATTCACCCAACGACAACCATGAGTATGTGGCCAAGTATGACCAAAATGACCCAAAGAGGCAGCACCTCTGAAGCCAAAGTCTCTCAACAAAAATACTAGTATATATTCAATTACTTCTAATCTAGTTACATATAGTATATAGTACATAGTATGAATGATAATACAGTGGGCAACAAAACCCTTTTAATGTTTGCTACTTTTTCAATGATGTGTTAATAGCTGATGGAATAAACTATGTAAAATCTTGAAAATAATATATATCATAGTTCAATGTCTTGGCTTGATGCTGACATAACACTGAGGCTGTACTTCTACTTTTAGCAGGTGTTTTACATAGTACAAGGTGGTGACCCATTGGAAGGGTTTTGTTGCTACTGATTTTAAAAACAGAAATACATGGATTTTAGTACTTAGTCCACTTTCCCTTGGCCTCAACTACTGCCTGAATCCTCCTAGGCATTGACTCTATTAAGTTCTGGCACACCTCTGCTGGAATAGCATTCCAAACCTTCTCCACCCTTGCCCAAAGTTCTAATACTCTACTAGATGGGGAATCGTACTTGCTAAGCTCTTTTTTGACATGAACCCAAAGATGTACAATAGAGTTCATATCAGGAGACTTTGCTGGCCAGATTAGAACCTTCATCTTGTGGTCTTTAAACCATTCCTTGGCCATGTTGCTGGTGTGCTTGGGGTCGTTATTCTGCTGGAAAATCATATCCTTTACTTTTACCTTATAGTACTTCAGGCTATCCTGAAGTTCCTTCTCCAGAATTGAAGTGTAAAGGACCTTGTCTGTAGTACCTTCAATTTTTATAGCATATCCAACCCCATCCCACCCCATACAGCCCCACATCATAATATTTCCTCCTCCAAATTTCCGGGTTTCTTTGACGCGTCACTTGTTAAGCCTCTCCTCCTTCCTTGTCTATACTCTCTCATTTCCATCTGCCCCAAACCGGTTGATTTTAGTCTCATCAGACCAATAGACCTTCCAATCATCTACAGTCCACTCCTTATGCCTCTTTGCAAACCGCTTCTGTGCCCAAATATGCTTCTGGTCAAGTGCAGGTTGTTTCATCTTTCTAAAGGACTTCCAACCAGTGTTTTTGAGGTTTCTGCATACTGTCTGAGGTGTGACAGTTGTGTTGGTAATATCTTGAAGGGCCTAGCAGCTCGAACAGCTGTAGAAATCTTGCCCATACGCATGTTGAGTTTGGTATATTCGATGTCGGCAAGAGTAAGCTTGGGAGGACGGCCACCAGATGACTTGGGAAGGTATCAATAGTGCTTGTCATGTATTTTGCTGATAGAAGCAAGACCAATTCTAGTCTCTTTATGAATATGAGTGGCAGAGAGCCAGTATGAAGCAGTTCAATGACACGAGTAGTTTGAGCCTTAGTGAGAGTGTGCATGATGGGTTGGGGGCAAAGTAGCACTTGGGTCAGCTGTATATATAAGGCACTGACACTCTAGTCACATGACTTTATTGACTACAATCAACAAACTCAAGTATCATGTGACTTATTACATGATTACTAGATTCAGAACACCTAGCAACAAAACCCTTAGCCTCAGGATTATGTCAGAATCAAGCCAAGACATTGAACTATGATATATATTATTTTCAAGATTTTACATAATTTATTCCATCAGCTATTAACATATCTTTGAAAAGGTAGCAAACATTAGAAGAGTTTTGTTGCCCACTGTAATAACCATAGGCCAGGCTTTGGCTCAGGCCCCAGCCTACAGTAAGGATGAACAAAAAAACCAAATTTGAAAACATAATTTATTATTTATCTATTCAATGTTGTTGTCCTCATCACTCAAGTCATTATCAGTGGTATCAGCTTCATGAGGAGTCTCTTGTCCCAACCCTCCTTCTTGATGTCCTCCCACTCCAGATCTCCATCATCCACCTATATTATTTCCTCCTCAGTCAATGCAATGACCCCTTCTGATAAAGCAAGTCCTTCAAGATTGAACACTTCATAAATTGAGGTGCCTCGACGATATCACCTTTAAGCCTGTTGCGTTGCTTGGTAATGGTGATGTCGGCTGATGAAATGCATGCTCACTTGAAACTGACAAAGACATAATGGCCAGGTGGTCACAAGCAAGAGCAGCCCACACAGGATAGCAATGCACATTTGGCTAGAATAGCATTAGTAGATGCATATATCATGGTAATAACGACTTACCTCCCACCATCAAACAATAGTCATGTTGTCACCAAGCTCTTTCTCACCAGAATCCAAATAATGACTGAATTCTTTCAACCATAGGCAGGAGCTGTCAGCACTATCCTGTAGCAATGAGCTAGAGGTAGCACTAACACATGCACCAAGTTCATCTTCATCAGTTGACAGCTCAGCTAGCAGCTGCTGCAAGACCTTTTCTTGGCTGTGAGATGGTTGAACGTGGCCTGCTTCATATACCTCAAGGTAACGTTCTTGAAACTATTAAGCGTGAGTAACAGTTAGTAAAAATACAAGGCTAAATACATACCAACTTCTCAGCATCATCACAAACTTGCTTCTTAAGCCCAGTATCCCAATGAGAGTCAAAGTAAGCAAGCTTTTGCTCAGGATTCAAGACTATGTAAGAATAAACAACGTCTCTGAGAGAAAAGAACAGAATATGTACTTATGGCCATAGTATATGCATGGAATGTTAAAGTCTTATCATAATACTCAACGATCTTCGCAATGCCAGCATCCAATGCAGTGTGGTACTGTTCATACTTTGCTCTAGCAGATTGAGATAACCAGGCCTTATATAAGCTCTTGAATGCTGGTAGATCATAGTGAAGTGAGGGTTGACTGTCTGAGGAAAATGCTTGTTGAGCCTTGTCTGCAAACTAGACAAGATGAGAAATGGAATCAAAGAATTAGATAATAAATATACTTACGTTCAACACTTGAGTGAATTCACTGATGCATGTCCACTCCGTGTCCGTGAGCACAAGCTTCTGGAGCTTGGTACATTGTCCTCATCTTTTTCTTGATGAGCGATGCAGTATAAAAACTCTGTGATGTACTAGAAAACCAGTAAGCATGTTATGAAAAATTAGATTGACAGTAATAATTTAACATACCTTTGATAAAGCAGATGCTCGGTTAAGCATGTTAAATGTTGACGACTATTGTATCGGCATGTTAAAAAGGATGTTCAAGGCCTTCAAGAGTTTTGTTGCCCACTGTACTTGTCTACTCTATGGTATTTGTTGCTCATTAATCATCCTTTAGAAAGGCAGTGTCGGCGAAGTCAGCCTCACCTGTTATGTGTGGCAAGTGTCAAACACTGATGTGTATTTTGCTGTCACTGGCCATTGGATTGAGGAGATTGCTCCTAGTATGTGGTAGCAACATGTAGCTTTATTTAGGTTTACAAGGATGAACACTGCTCACGATGGTGTTTGCCTTGGACACGCACTGTTCAAAATTGTTTGGAGACTCGGTATTGCCTCAAAGGTAATGTTGTCCTTACTGATTTTCTCTGTAAACATTATTCACCCTCTACCTCAGATTGGCTAGATTACCTGCGATAATGCCTCTAATAATGGCACTATGCTGGAAGATTTTGAAGGGCAAATCTGTTGAACTTGACGTGTCTCACATCTTTGTCACATGAACAGTCACGTGATATTACATGACTATAAATCACATTACTTGATTGTGTCATTATCATGACATACACACGTGGAGCATTACAAATACTTCTAGCATATTCCACTCCACTATGACATTATCATGACTTATGTATAACTCATTCGTTGTCATTCCTTGTGTATTCTGTACTATATTTAGCACAGAACATTCTAGATATGCTTACATATACATGGTCTGTGCACTCCATCCTTTTGTATAAATACTAGCAGTAGTTTACCTCAATACAACAAGGAGTTACACTTCTTTTTTCTCTAGTTTGCTCTCACAGCCTCAGTCTACTCAAGCCCCAGGTTAGTAGCCTATCTGCACCTTCCTTTGCTGGGGATGTGCCTGTTCAACAGGTTATGGGCCTTGCCCGCAAGCTAATCGCTATGCAGCTTGGCTTTGCCACTGAGCTCAAAGTGTAGCGCCTGAAGGACAGCACCTTTGGCATTGCTCAGAAAGTACTCTACACTGTTCACAGCATAGAGGGCTGTAGCTCATTGCTCATAGCACGCTCCTCGCTATTGCATGTGTAACATAAGCTAACACTCTTGTTTGACAGATCAACATGTTGTCAAACGTCAAGAACTTTGTTCCCATCTTTGATGGAAGCAATTGGATCCACTGGTCAGAACAGATGAAAGTGTATCTCCGATCAAAAAGAGTATGGCAATATATGAATAGCGGAATTCCCCGCCCAAGTACTTCATCTCTGCCTATACCAGAAGAGACCAAGGCAGTACAGGGCTGGGATTGTAAAGATGACCAAGCAATTGGTGACATCACCTTGACACTTTCCCAGGGTATGTGCGTCTATATTGGGAATTCTGCTCAGACCACTTGGGACAATCTCGACGCCCATGTATGCTACCCCTGGCCCGTTCGTCGTCTTTGTTAACTTTAAGAAAGCTATTGCATTCAAGTTGGATGGCTCTGCCCCAACTCTGCAAATTAGTAATCTTAATGTGTTGTTTGAGCATCTCAACTCCAATTTAGGAGACGCCAAAATTCCTGAGTTTATCAAAGCAATGATCTTGCTCGCTGCTATCCCCGCCAAATGGGATGCAGTTGCAGCCATGCAACTATCCAGCAGCAAGAAGATCACTGATCTGAAGTTCGTTGATATCAGAGCAGCCATCATTGCTGAAGCCAAACACCGCTCCTTTGGTGTTTCTGGCTCTGCCCATAAGATTTCTGCTGTCAAGCACAAGGGTTCTGATCCAAAACACAAAAAGGGTCAGAACCAACAGCAGTCTAAGCCACAAGGCGAATCTTTGGGCTCTTCTGACAAGAAGAAGAAAACTCGCTGCGCTAATACCAGCAAAGGGAACAAGCAACAATCCGGTAACGCCAACGTGGTCCTAGGCTTTGCTTTGGCAGCCATCCATTAACTCCCTGCTCCTGTAGCTCCGTTCGCACCAATGACCTTTAAGGTCGCTCTCATCAACCGTCTTGGTGTCATGCTCTCTGAATGTGTTTCACCACCCGCTTCGTGGACTGGTCCCGGTAAATCCGGTGATCAAGTTGACCCCTGATACACACAAACCAAGGTGTTCCTAGAACGCATGTGTATGCCTATCAAACACAGGTATCTTTCGCCTTTGATGGCAAAGTTCCATGAGGATCGCCAATTCACTGATTGTGAACTCCTCTTGGCATGCAGTATCCACGACTATAACATTTGGGTGGATTGTTTCCCAGGCTATTGGGACACCAAATGTGTTATTGACGGTGTTGAAAAGGACTGTGCTACCATTCTTAGGGAGAACTGCTCCTATCCTCATCTCTTGGATTGTGTCGACGATGACACATGTGATCACCCCAATCACGCCAAGTACAATAAGGAGCTGACATGCCAACTCAAGTGTGGCTGCTGGGTTATCCCAGGCCAACAGCCACCTGTGCACAATAGCAAATGCGGCAAAACCATTGATCCGTGCCAATGTCCGTCCAAGAAATCATCTAAGGACAAGCGCACCGACAAGGTCAACGATTCTCCTCACCCCAAGAAGTGTTCTCGCTCTCTTACCCCTTTCGAATTTGATGGCCCTGCCATCACTACCAATTGGGCTGAGGAAATAGAAATCAAAGACCAGCATCAAGGTTCTCCCATGGTCACTGGTAAGTAGTTGGAGGAAACTGTCGACTTTAATATGAATGACAGGCAAGTATCTTTTTCACATGATGTCAGATCTTGTGCTAATCAAAAGGTCATAGTGATGCCTTCTACGATTCCCTCTTCGGAGAAGATTCAGTGGAATTGGCAGCAGTCTAATTCTCGCAATCACATGGACTCTTTTGATACTTTACATATGCATATTTCAGATTATATGCATACCTTTCCCATGATTTGTATGCCTGTACTAGGATCTGCGACTCAAATGTCACTACAATATGACAATTATGCTGCTAAATGTATGACTTGCTGAAAGGGAAAAGTTCCTGAAAACGGAGTAGTCAACTGGATAATGGATTCCGGAGTGTCAATGCACTTGACGCACACTCTCAATGACTTTGCAGACTTTGAAGAAGGCAACTTCGGATCAGTCATCACCGCTAACGGAAAAAGCAAAATTGTTGGCAGAGGCACTGTCATTCTAAAACACAAACTTGAGAAACCCGGTTCCAAGCAGACAGTAGAAATAACCTCACGGTTGTATCCTGTCTACTACTTCCCAGAGCTCTCAGTAAGACTTTTGTCTATGGGACGTTTTCTACAAGACGATGGTCTGCTACTTCGTGGATCATCATCTAGCATATATTTCTATTCTAAGGAAGGAAATCATGCGATGATCCAGTGCAAACTGCATTGTCCTAGCGAAACACTATATTGGCTTAGTACCCAAATATCTACTCCTGACACTGTCATGCCAGCAATTGTTAATGACACGTGGCACAAACACTTTGGACACCCTTCCAAAAAAGTGCTCAAACGTGCTCAGGTGCATACACATAGTGTTCCACAGAAGCTTGAATTTCCCAAGCAAAACCCCATATGCAGGGGATGTTCCCTAGGGAAGATGCCGTCAAAATCCTTCCCGACATCCAAAACATGTGCTTTAAAACCATTTGAGTTGATACACTCCGATCTCAAGGAATTGCCAACAAGATTGTATCATGGCTACAAGTATATCATCACATTCCTCTGCAATCCTTCATCACATGTACTGTATAGATTGGTTTTCTTAAACAGAAATCGGATGCTATCCAGAAGATGGAAGAATTTGAAGTGATGATCAAAAATCGTTTCAGTTCATCTATTAAATCATGGTGCATTGATGGGGGGGGGTGAATTCATGAAATTTGAAGCCACATTACGCAAACTAGGCATCGAGGTTCAGAAAAGTGCTCTACACATGCCTCAGCAAAATGGCCGTGCGGAACATCTTAATTGTACCATTATGGACAAAGCAGAGTCTATGCGACATGAGGCCTGCTTACCTCCATCCTGGTGGGAATTCAGTGTGGAACATGTGACTCATCTAATCAATCGCACTCCAATCAGACGACCCAAGTGGGTCACACCACATGAGATCATCCACAAGGAGAAACCGGACATTACACATTTTCAAGTGTTTAGATGTGGAGCCTACGTTTATTTATCCAAGGATAAATGTGTCAATAAACTATCCCCCAAAAGCGAAATGATGGTTTATCTTGGCCAACCGTGTGGCACCAAAGGGTGCCTGTTCATGCGGACGCATAACAATACTCTATTTATAGGCACCACAGCAACATTTGATGAAGCTTTATTTCCAAGGTGCCCTGATCAAAAACAGCATAGCATTACATGTGTCGGTGATAAGCCAATTCCTTTGACAGATTTGGAGGATGATACCCCAGATCAACCTATTCCTGAAGAAATGGGGGATGATGATAACTCTGGAACGGCTCTAGGACCATCACATTCAAGTGATTACGCTTCACATGATCACTCCCGATCCTCTTCTCCTTCTCCACCTTCCTCTCCTCGCTTCTCAAGCAAGGATAAGGGTAAACAGTTCTACAGACCTAACCCGATGGAAGAGGATGCTCTAAGTGATCCTAACCCAGACACATGGACTCCACCTCACACGATTCCATCACGGAACAACTTTGACCCTCAGAATAGCTGAGGTGATTCTTCGAACGCCACTGAGCCACGTTGAAGTACACATGTGAGAAACATTACTCGAAGACCAGGTAACATCTATGGCGAAGATTGATTACCTTTTGAAATATTAAAGGAAACTATTGCATTGGAGCAAAAGTGGAAACGCACTGTAGGCATTCCAAATGAACACTGGCTATACACACTGAACCTACTGAAGCCAAAAAGAAAGAGGAATCAATCACTTTCTCAAACAACTTCAACCACGCCAGATGCACCGGGTACTAGCAAACAACCTCCAAGCAATACCGTAGATCAAGGAGAGACAGGCGATAACATGGATACATCCCCAGATGATCATCCAAAGAATCAACAACCTAATGATGAAGATCAAATAGATGTTGATCTCGCCTGGTTGCACAAAGCATGCAAGGATGGAAGAGAGCCTCTGATCTAATACTTGCTCTATCAGGCTACATGATTATATCATCTGATAAGAATGCAACACCACTGGATTATGCACTTCTATCTAATGGAAAGAACTGTCTTCCATCAGGCATTCACGGGATGCAATTTCGTGATATTGCTCAACTGCCAAAAGCGGAGCAACAGGAATGGATGAAAGCGGCACAATTGGAGTTAGAGGCACTCTGAGAACGTGACATTTTTGAACTTGTTGATTTGCCAAAAGGCTGAAAAGTGGTCAAAAACCGCTGGGTCTTCAACATCAAAACTGATGGTTGGAAAAAGGCTAGACTCATTGCCAAAGGTTTCTCACAGATCGAGGGTATAGATTTTGATGAGATCTTTTCCCTGGTTGTACGATTTGAGACTGTGCGCCTATTATTTGCTCTTGTGGCATTAGAAGGCTGGCACATAGAAGGTGTTGATGTCAAATCCGCTTTCTTATATGGACTACTCGATGAGGAAATCTATATGTCACAACCTGAAGGCTTCGCCATCAAAGGCCAAGAACACAAAGTCTTGCATTTCAAAAGAGCTCTATATGGGCTTAAGCAAGCATCACTCTCGTGGTGGCGAGAGATGACAAAGTCAATGGAAGCACTTGGCTTTAAACGCACTATCTCTGATGCCAGTGTATTCGTCTACCAAACCAATGATGGCAAGATAGTCATTGCCGTTGTCTATGTTGATGATGCCCTGTTTTTCAAATCAGATCGGAACCTTGTTCTGAAGAAAAAATCTGAATTTATGAAGAAGTGGGAGTGTTGTGACCTTGGAGAAGCTAAAGAATTCCTATGCATGAGAATATCTCGGACCAGTAATACAATCAAACTTGATCAGGTACCATATCTCAAAAAGGTCCTACAGCATTTCGGAATGACTAATACTAAACCTGCTCCGACACCGCTACCAACTGGTTGGAAGCCCAAGACTAATGCTCAGGCTCCAGACCCACAACTTTGTTCACAGTTTCAATCCATGATTGGATCACTGCTGTATCTGATGCTGGGCACCTAACCAGACATCGCTTATGCTGTAATCAAGTTGTCACAGTTTTCTGCTAATCCTTCCAAGGAACATCTTGATAAGGCTAAATATATTCTATGATACCTTATTGGGACTCAAGAATATGCTCTTGTCTACAGCAGAGCATCCAATAAAGGTTTAGCAGCATTCACAGACAGTGATTGGGCATCCGATGAGAATACCCGCCGATCTGTATCTGGATTTTTCATGAAACTTGCTGATGGTATCATCTGTTGGCAATCACGTGCGCAAAAAACAATCGCACTCTTGTCTACTGAAGCTGAATATATGGCATTGTCCGACACATGTCGACAAGTCACATGGCTTCAATCTCTCCTTTCTGAGATCGGGATTGAATATAATACGACACCTATTGCTGATGACAATCAAGGGTTGTTATTCATTGCATCAAACCCTGTTCAGGAAAAACAAATGAAACACATTGACATTCACTATCACTATATTTATGAATGCATTGAAAATGGCATTGTCAATGTTGAGTTTATACCAGGAGAACAAAACCCGGCAGATATGTTCACCAAAAATCTGGGACATGTCAACTTCGGAAAATTCTGAAGCCAATTAGGACTTGAGTTCTACTTGTCCAAGTCATCTGCTCAGAAAACTACCTAGTAAATACTAGCAGTAGTTTACCTCAATACAACATGGAGTTACACTTCTTTTCTCTCTAGTTCGCTCTCACAGCCTCAGTCTACTCAAGCCCCAGGTTAGTAGCCTATCTGCACCTTCCCTCGCAGGGGTGTGCCTGTTCGACAGAATCAACAGGCTAGGCTCCTGCTCCCACTTGAAGAGGTGGGATTGTTGTTCCCACCATATTTGCTGTCTAGTGCACATCATCAATCTAGCCACGCAGGCTGTCCTCAAGATGTATACAGTGACTTAAACAATTGTCCGGATGTTTCGCACTTTTTGAGTATTTGCTTAATAACTTTTGCTATACCAAGGTTTGAATTATAGTGTTGGTACATAAAACAAAGCATTTGTTCTCTGCTACAAGAATATATAAAAGTTACGTAATTCGGATCAAAGTCCGTTTAGATATAGTAGAAACAAGTCAGAGATACATCCGGACAATTATTTGACTGTGCTTCCAGAAACACAGACACAGCCCAATTGCAGTGTGCATAGCCCTTGACAGTGCAGCACAGCCTTAGAGGCTATGCACTACAGCCATATGGCTGTGTTTGCAATACATATAAGCAGCTGAAATGCTATCAGATCCCCACAATTTACCATGCGGCCTATTCCATCTGCTCAGAAGGAAAACATTATTTCTCTGGCTTCTAACAATTACTCTGTCCGGTCTATTGCCTCCAAACTCAATGTAGGCAAGTCTACTGTGGCTACAGTGCTTCAAGAAATCTGTCCCAACCGCTCTAAACCTTCTTCTGGCTGCCCTTCTAAGCTCACCCTACTGATAAACAAGCTGTTCTGGCACAATTCAACCATGGCAGATGCACTAATGCTGTGCAGGTCACCAAACACATTAACACCATCATTTCCAACACTGTCTCCCTGCAAACAGTCAGAAATGTACTCAAGAAAAATGATTTCTATGCTGTTGTGTTGAAGCCAAAGCCCTTGCTTACTTCTGCTCAAAAGAAAGTGCACGTAGCATGGTGCCACAAGCACAAGGAACGCACTGTAGAGGACTGGAAGAGGGTGGTATGGTCAGATGAGACCAAGATCAATAGAATTGGGTCAGATGGAAGGAAATGGACATGGAAACAGAAGGGCCAGGGCCTTATTCCTAGGGAGATAAAAAAAATGGTTAAACACGGAGGAGGAAGCATCATGGTATGGGGGTGTATGGGGTGGAATGGAGTGGGGCAACTTGCAGAGGTTGAGGGCATTATAGACCGCTTCCAATATCGGGACATTTTGGACCAGCAGCTGCTGGTCAGCATGGAGAATTTGGACATTCCCGAGGACGAAAGAATTTTCCAGCAGGACAACGACCCCAAGCACACCTCTAATGTGGTCCGGGTGTGGATGGAAGACAATGATATTGATCTTCTAGACTGACCAGCACAGTCTCCTGACATCAACTCTATAGAACACCTCTGGGACCATATCAAAAGGAAGCTTAATGAATATCCGACTCACGCTAAGGGGGTTTTTGAAGTTTGGGAGAGAGTTGCAGAGGTATGGGAGAATATACCACCAGAGGTGTGTCAGAACTTAATAGAAAGTATGCCCAGAAGGATAGAAGCAGCCCTTAAGGCAAAGGGAGGCAATACCAAGTACTAATGGCTGAATTTTATATATCTAATGTACATAGTCAAATAATTGTCTGGATGTATCTCTGACTTGTTTCTACTATATCTCAACGGGCTTTGATCCGAATTACGTTACTTTTATATATTCTTGTAGCAGAGAACAAATGCTTTGTTTTATGTACCAACACTATAATTCAAACTCTAGTATAGCAAAAGTTATTAAGCAAATACTCAAAAAGTGCGAAACATCCAGACAATTGTTTGAGTCACTGTAGGCACCTGAGACCTGACCTTCAAGCCAAGATGTCAAACTGAAAATGAATCAAGCCAACTGTCATTTGTAGGGGTAAGCATAGATCTTCATGTATACAAATACTGGCAAATGGATCAGGTTAGTCTATTCAGCAAACCTTGTCTTCAAAAAATAATGCAGATTGACTCTTTACCTATAACTACAGAGTATGCAAGCATGGGCTCCTATGTGTGCATGCAGTTGTGAGTTTCCCATCTTGATGCCTTTTGCTTATGAACATACTCTCAATTCTAGCCAGATGATCAATAATTACTCCATGCTTCTTTGGTTAAGACTTTTTGTTGGTATGTTCAACTGTCACTGTGTTACCCACACAAAATTGCCTAATACTAGACAGCCTTTCTCTTGTCAAATCCTTATCCATGATATTGCTTGCAATGTTTCCTCTTGGGTCTTTTTATGGGTACTTCAAGCACTGATCCCACGTCAAGATTTCAATTGCATCTGGTTTCTCCCCCTCTCTTCTCAACAATCAACAATTACTTTGACTGCTTGCAAGCATGTACCTACCTTGGCGGTTTTTGAGTGAAATTGTTCCAATTCATGGCGATAATCAGAATGGCTGCTGACAAACACTGAGAACCTGGAGACAGCACCCCAATTCCACAACATAAGACCTGTGAAACACAGGTACTGTATGGCGTGAATGCAGTTAGTGGGTGAGGTATGTCTGTTGTTGAATTGACGTGTACTACTCACATGACTGATCACATGACATCACATGATCTAGTATTGTGCCATATTACACCATTATTACATCTTCTTACAAATATGCCTCATGGCAACTCACATGACACTTCATGACCACTTACAGTAGGCAACAAAACCCTTCCAATGTTTGCTACTTTTTCAAAGATGTGTTAATAGCTGATGAAATAAATTATGTAAAATCTTGAAAATAATATATATCATAGTTCAATGTCTTGGCTTGATGCTGACATAACACTGAGGCTGTACTTCCACTTTTAGCAGGTGTTTCACACAGTACAAGGTGGTGACCCATTGGAAGGGTTTTGTTGCTAGTTGTTCTGAATCCAGTAATCATGTGACTTATCACATGATACTTGAGTTTGTTGATTGTAGTCAACAAAGTCATGTGACTAGAGTGTCAGTACATTATATATACAGCTGACCCAAGTGCTACTTTGCCCCCAACCCATTATGCGCACTCTCACTAAGGCTCAAACTACTCGTGTCATTGAACTGCTTCATACTGGCCTCTCTGCCACTCATATCCATAAAGAGACTGGAATTGGCCTTGCTTCTATCAGCAGAATACGTGACAAGCACTGTTCTCACCTTCCCAAGTCATCTGGTGGCCGTCCTCCCAAGCTTACACCTGCCAACATTGAATATACAAAACTCAACATGCGCATGGGCAAGATTTCTACAGCTGTTCAGGCTGCTAGAGTTCTTCAAGATATTACCAACACAACTGTCACACCACAGACAGTACACAGAAACCTCAAAAACACTGGTTGGAAGTCCTTCAGAAAGGTGAAACGACCTGCACTTGACCAGAAGCATATTCAGGCACGGAAGGAGTTTGCAGAGAGGCATAAAGAGTGGACTGTAGATGATTGGAAGAAGGTCTATTGGTCTGATGAGACTAAAATCAACCGGTTTGGGGCAGATGGGAATGAGAGAGTATGGGCAGGGAAGGAGGAGGGGCTTAACAAGCGACGTGTCAAAGAAACCCGGAAATTTGGAGGAGGAAATATTATGATGTGGGGCTGTATGGGGTAGGATGGGGTTGGATATGCTACCAGAATTGAAGGTACTATGGACAAGGTCCTTTACACTTCAATTCTGGAGGAGGAACTTCAGGATAGCCTGAAGTACTATAAGGTAAAAGTGAAGGATATGATTTTCCAGCAGGATAACGACCCCAAGCACACCAGCAACATGGCCAAGGAATGGTTTGAAGACCACAGGATGAAGGCTCTAATCTGGCCAGCAAACTCTCCTGATATGAACCCTATTGAACATCTTTGGGTTCATGTCAAAAAAGAGCTTAGCAAGTACAATTCTCCACCTAGTGGAATATTAGAACTTTGGGCAAGGGTGGAGAAGGTTTGGAATGCTATTCCAGCAGAGGTGTGCCAGAGCTTAATAGAGTCAATGCCTAGGAGGATTCAGGCAGTAGTTGAGGCCAAGGGAAAGTGGACTAAGTACTAAAATCCATGTATTTCTGCTTTCAAAATCAGTAGCAACAAAACCCTTCCAATGGGTCACCACCTTGTACTGTGTGAAACACCTGCTAAAAGTGGAAGTACAGCCTCAGTGTTATGTCAGCATCAAGCCAAGACATTGAACTATGATATATATTATTTTCAAGATTTTACATAATTTATTCCATCAGCTATTAACACATCTTTGAAAAAGTAGCAAATATTGGAAGGGTTTTGTTGCCCACTGTATGACTCATTTTGTGTCACTTCTGTACTATATTTAGCACAGAACATTCTAGATATGCTTACATTTACATGGTCTGTGCACACTTTCTGTATGTATATAAACCTATGTAGTTTACCTCAATACATAGGAGACTTCTCTAGTCTTATTACATAGTTCGCTCTATCTTACAATCCTACACTTAGCTTAAGGTAGGCCACTCTGCAACTTCCCTCACTGGGAGGCATGCTTGCTCAACATCTGTCTTTTTTTCCTCATTTCACAGAAAAACTCAGCTTACAAAAAATACCTTGTGTCAAAGTTCTAATTGCTTTGCAGGCCAAAAATAGCTATTTCTACACAAGGTAAGCTTTGTTTTTTTCAACAGACCTCACTCACTATACATGCCCAAGGATTCTTCATTCAAATTTTCCAGTCTGCACTTGACTGGCTGATACATCAACACAAAAAGCCTCTGCAATTCAAAAACACATCAATCAGGTATATCTCAAGTGTCTTTTACAATGCCCTTCTAATCCACAATACTTTCAAAGCTTTGAACATTGACCTTGTCTCCTCCAGGCAAGATACCTCTGTTTGTGTGCCACTCAAATTGAACTTGAACCTAGCTGGGCACCATATACTGCCAACCTAGGCAACATCATTGCAGAGTCTGTTAATGCATTCTGTAGATCTTTTTTTTTTGTATCTTCAGTGCATTCATCACACCTGTGTCGATAAATTGTGCTAACAGTAATGTAAATTTTAGTTTCTGGCACCTTTGCTCTATCAACACAACTCAAGATCAAGCTTGCACCCGACGTCCGAGAACAAGAGTGGTTTCTTCCTGTGATGAGGAAGATGACTGAGCGGCCAAGGACAATGACACCATCTCACCTGGTAAACTGTACGTTGTGCGTTTGAAGAAGGAAAACTTGGCCCAAAGGGAAAAGTGGTAGAATCTACTGTGCCGGATCACGTAACGGGTCACGCATGGTACCAGGTCACCGAGCAATTTCTCAACAACTAACATATCTTTCGACCTTGGGTCTTTTGGAGCTATTAGAGATATATCCTACGCAAATACTGTGAAAGTTTGAAGCGTGTAGCACTTGCGGGTGAATTTTGAGAATTTTTGCACTGTTTGATCGGCCTGTTTTTGGCGCACGCAATCAGAACACCGGACAATCGAGGTCAACAAAACACATCTCAGAGCCAAGTTTTGTGAGGGTTAAAGGTCCAAGAAGACAAATGAAGATATTCAAGAGCTTTCCAAGGCAAAATAGATATGTTTTGAACCCATAGACTAGTTATCAGCGTGTATATACAACATAAGGCACTCAGCTACCCACAATCTCGATATGGTCACGTTCATGCTAGTTATACCAGTGTTACCACAGCTATAGCTCGTACTTTTTGACCTACCAGAGATGTAAGGGTGATCAGTTATCTTCCACAGGCCGAATGCTGGTTTGCGTTATTCTGTCCGGTCCGTATGACATCAGGATCGGCAGGCTAAGCGAAAGATTGACTTGCACGCTCATTTCGTCAAAGCCATACCTTTCGGTGATTTCTACATTGTTTACAGTGCTGTATACAATAAGATGTAGGGAATAAAGCTACACTAGTCATGTTGAGGCACTACTTTGACGAGGCTCCCCAGATAATCCACATAGTCCAAATAACACGACCCTGACTCCCTGAGCCTCTCCTCTATTTTGTCATAAACATGGCAAGTTCGCCGTGTTGAAATTCAACTTACGTGGCTACCACTACGTTCTCACAACTTCTATAACTTGCTGCTATGTCTCAACCTCTTGTTCAAGTGGACCCTCTTGACCTTGAAGAGAAAACAAATGAAGAACACATCCAAATGGCCATTGCTGCCATCAACCGAAATGGGTTCAAGCCCAACGGAAATCCCATTCTCTCCTTTCGCGAAGCAGCACGTCTATTTGAGGTCCCAAGCACCACTCTTACGGAGCGCTTCAAGGGCAGAGAAACTCGCAAAGACGCTCACAAGAACCAGCGTAGGCTTGACGCTGCAGCAGAGCAGACCTTTGTCGAGTGGATCCAAGAATGTGGTCACCGAAACATACCGCTTCATGAATCAGCGATTGCTGCTCATGCAAAGGCTATCTCGGGTGTCGAAGTGGGCGAATGCTGGGTCAAAAGATTCCGAGCACGGCATCCTGAACTCAAAGCGCGTTGGGCAAAGGGACAGGAGAAATGTCGCGCTAAGTGCCTTAATCCAACAACTGTTGCGGACTTCTATGAGAAGCTTGCTGCACTCAAGAGACAGTACAACATCAAGGATGAGTGCACCTATAACGCTGACGAGAAGGGCTGCCATGAGGGGATAGGAGATAAGATCAAGGTCCTTGTTGACCGCGCGCAGAAGGACGTCAATATTGTTGAGGATGGTAATCGAGAGCTCATCACAATCATCGAATGTATCTGCGCCGATGGAACTGCAATCCGACCATCAATTATCATGAAAGGAATGTGAAGGAATCTTGAGTGGGGCCGAGACAATCCTTGTGATGCCAGGTAAGTTTTGCATGCAGCTGAACGTGCAGATTTAAGTTGACAAATCAGCAGCATCTCACATTCACCAAACGGGTGGACAGACCAAGAACTCGGTTCAAAGTGGCTGGAGAGGGATTTCGAACCCGCCACAAGAGAGAAAGCCAATGGGGGATACCGGTTGCTGATTCTTGATGGCCATAACTCGCACACAACCTATCGGTTCTGCGAGTATGCAGAAAGACACAAAATCATTATTTTATGTCTACCTCCCCATACAACCTATCGACTCCAGCCATGCGACATTGGCTTTTTTGGTCCACTGAGCAAGAGCTGGAAGGCAACTGTCACGGAGGCCTCTGCCGATTACGTGCCGATTCGAAAGACGAACTTTGTCAAATACTATTCCAAGGCTCGCGAAAAGGTACTCCGTCCTGAGACCATCCGAGGCACCTTTCGAAAGACTGGAATATGTCCATTAGACCCCAGTGTAATTGAGGCCAAGGCTTTCGCACCTTCACTCAACACAACAACAAAATCGGCACTTCCTATTGCACCACAAACTCCGAAAATTGTCACACGACAGGCGGCTGGGCAGACTCCTCGCACGCAGCAGCTGTGCCGGCGCCATGTTAGGTGGGCTGAGATGGCATCTCCCGCTGTCCTACAAACACCAACCAGGCAGCCCACAGTCCGGCCGTTAAA
Source organism: Clitopilus passeckerianus (assembly GCA_944990035.1). Classification (NCBI taxonomy): domain Eukaryota; kingdom Fungi; phylum Basidiomycota; class Agaricomycetes; order Agaricales; family Entolomataceae; genus Clitopilus; species Clitopilus passeckerianus. The sequence continues at coordinate 162,528 of CALYLX010000062.1, forward strand.
TGTCAACGCTGCCAGTGTGGGTACACCTGCTCAACATGCCACTTCTATGCCAACTGCTGCTCTATCACCATCTCCAAGCATCCCGATCGATCCAGTCCTTCTAGAAGCATCAGCACCTTGGTTAGACAGCCTGGCGAGCAGTGGGGAAGGCCTTACTCTAGAGTCCACCTCACAGCCCACGCAAGAAGCACCCTCTGCTCCAAATGTACCATCCACCACGAGGGCGATAACAGAGACGGGGCCTGCATAGGAAGAGGAGTCAGCTATAACAGATGATGTTATTGCAAAAGTCCTGAAAGCATTACCTCGTTTCCGAATCACTGGTCTTCCGCCTCGAATCCCTGTGAAGCACGCAACAACAGATCGACTGCAAATCGAGAATCAGCTTCTGTGTGATCTTCTTGAAAAGGCATCATACCAGATAAGTTGGGACTACGCCTTGCAGAAGCTGATGGAGCGGGAGAATGAGCGTTTGAGGAAGCGGCTATTCGAGAAGAAGAACAAACCTCGGAAACGATTGACAGCCGGCTTGGCGAGACATATGACGAGTGAGGAGTGCCTTGAGGCTCTCACTCGTGATGTCTGGGAGTCAAGCATGAAGGAGGTGTTCAAGAGTCCAGAGTGGAAGGCATACAAGCGAAAATGTGCTGCAAAAGAGAAGCAATTAGTTGAGGAGGAGAAGGAAGTGGAAAAGGAGATCGAGAAAGAGTGGAAGAGACTTGAGAAGGAAGAGAAGGCTCGGGAGAAAGCTATGGAGCAGGAGAGGAAAAGAAGGGAGAGAGAGCAAAAGAAAGCAGACGGGGATGCTGAAAAGGCTGCGAAGGTTGCAGCTACCAAGGCTCGCCGAGAGGAAGCCCAGAAACGTGCCAAGGCAGCTATCCTCAAGAAAGCTACCAAAGCGAAGGCAACAAGAGAAAAGCGAGCCCCGTCTGCAAAGACAAGGCGAGCTTCTCTTGTCACTAAGGAGCTGGTTGAGGACTCAGACACGATGCCACCTCTCGATGCTACTCAGGAGCTAACAACTGCCCCAGCACCAGCAAGACCACGCCCTCGGCCCATACAGAAAAAGTTGGTTCGTTTTGTGGAAGATAACGCACCTCTCCCATTGGGGGAACCATCACTCTTGACCGTCCAACCTTCTACCCTTGATGACACACGCTCAGAGTCAGTTGTTGAAGGTCACTTGGAAAGGCGGAAGGATGTCTCAGATGGGGCTGCTTGTGAGGTTAGAAGGAGTTCGAGACTTCGTGGTAGAACGTAGATTGTTCTTGTATCCAGTACTCATGGGTTCTGTAGACGCTTGGTGGAAAATAGGTATCGAAATTGCGTGCCAGGTGGGATAAACGGTCTTTATCATGACCCAGATCGTTGAATACAACATTGTTTGTGCCTGTTTGCAGCCGCGTGACCCGGTTCCCTGCTTTCGTCGAAATCTCACTCTTCAGAGCAAAATGCGCATAAGTACCAAGCACATCGCTGTAGGGCTTAGGAAAAAATACTGACATGTACTCAAGAGAGTTCCCCATCTATGAGTGCGAGCTTATGTTGTAAAAATGCCTTAATAAATTGTGGTGCCAGATCTGGCACAGGTTGACCCGGTTCCTGATCTAATACAGTATACTCTAGGTTTCACCAATGGTGTTATAGACATTGTAGTGGCTGAAATGTGCGGGGAAACCAAGTTGCCAAAGCCAAAGGATAGTAAGCCTGTCAAGGTCATATACTTTATCACCTTTACTTATTCATCTCTATAGTAAAATAGTGGCTAGAATTGATTCATATACAGATCTGGTTGCCATTGGCTTGTTTGTTAAAATTGGACTCACATTATCTACCATCTGGTTTATTCAAATAGGGAGGAGGAGAAACCAAGAGAACAGTTAAGTATATGTGCTGCAAGTGATTTGTTCAGTTCCCATTACTCACTCAAAACTTTCTAGAACGATTATGAAATCCCTCAGCACCCGCACCGTGAATTGGCCAGAAAATGATCAAGTTTTAGTTTCTCTACTTATTCTGGACTTTTAGCATTTGTGTACTTTGTATGCCAACCTAGGAACATATATCTCATTGGAAACCACCAATGATTCTTCTCTAAATATAGCAACTCGAGAACAATCTCAAAACAATTTGGTAATTTACCAAGCAAGAAACTCCAGGTTATGTCAGCTACCAAAAAAGGAAGCACAATAACAGATGTGTTTTGTAATGGTGAACACTGTTTCTCAAATACACATGGCATCCAAACACCTAAAACTTGTAAGTCTTATTTTCCATCCATTTTCATGATAAAGCTGACTGTATACTTGCAGTTGTTGACATCAACGCTGAAGTCAATGATTGCAAGGTAGATGAGGACAACAAGATGGGTAAGTTTGTAGGAACATGTGCCATCCACTTGAAATTAACTTCGTTTCTAAAAGATTTCTTGGATGACAACAACGAAGGCCTCCCCACCATTGATAATATACTTTGCTCACCATCATTGTCCACCAATTCCAAAGACTTGGCTAGCAAGGAAGCCAATTGGAGGACTGGAGGAAGTTTGAAGAACGTGCTTGCTAAAGGAGATGAGAGGACAGTGGGTCATCTAAAAGACATGTTGGGGAAGACGGCAAGGCCCTCCCTAACCCACAGCAGTGGAGGGTGCAGGTACCAGTATGTTTTCTTTCTTATTTTTTTCCAAATATATTGCTCACAAACCCTTGCAGTTTGGAAGAGAAAAGGCTATAATCTGCAACCTGGATAGGTACTGGCAGGAAAGAATACAGCTATATCCAGAATTAGGATTAAACTGGGATTACATCAAATATTAGTATCTTCCTACTAGCCCTCCCTGGCCAAATCTTCATTAATATTAAAGAAAGAGAGTTGTTGTACAAACACCTGAGAGGAGCTTCTGAGTGGGAACTTTGCAACAATAGGTCTGTCAAAATAGTTGAAAAATATGGTAGCACACACTACAAAGCCCTCTCCAACCTCATTGGTAACAAGACACCTCATCCTCCAAGGCAGTGGTCTGTTAGTGAATAGGCAAGAATCAACAACTGTAGCATCTACGAGAGTGATATCGCTCTTGTTATAAAACAACAACATCGTTAACATTGCCGTCATTCCTTGCATCTCCCCCTCTCTTCTCTAGCCCAGATCCTCAATTGCCAGTCAGAAACAAAAATCTGTCTGCCCACTTCCCACCCTCCCCCACCCTCAGACCCTCAATGTTCTCCTTCTAAAGGTCAGTTTCCAAACTCTCAAGGATGGAAGGAAGCTGTACCTAAATGGCCTAGAATATTTTCAGGTTCTCAGCCATAGAGTTCTGAAGACTGATCCTCCTCTATCTAAGGAGGAGCTAGATCATTTTCTCCATTCAGATGTGGTCAAAATAGAGTTAATAAAGGATCACCACTGGGTGGGGCAGATGTTAGCTCTCCATGCCCTTCAAAAGCTAGGAGAAATCATTCCAGATGCCATTCAGAGAGAAACTTACACTCTGGCAGAAACCACCTGGAGGGAGAAACCATTTCCCTCCAAAGCCTCAGTAGCTCTAAAGAGGTGGTAGCAGTAGTGGATTTCAGAAATGTTGCCCCCTTTAGGTCTATAGGGGATTATGTGGAGGTAGTTGCAGGTTATGAGAAGGGGAAGCAGGGAATGGTGCTGGCTTTTGAGAGAAGAGGGAGGGATGCTCTGGCTACCATCCAGAAGAGAAGGAAAACCATCCTGGAGGTGACTGAAGAGTTAGAGTTGGCACCAGCAGATGTATTCCCTGCACCTGTCCAACAGCACTGGGTGGAGGTGGTAAAAAAGCCTCATAAGGGAAAAAAGGAAAGAGTGGTGGCAATCAGCCCTTCAGATTTGGAAAAGCATGCCAGAGTGACTGTTTATGTTAAATCTCTCCTGGAGAATCCAGGGAAGTTCATAGCCAGGAATGGCTGCCTGAAGGTGGTTCCTGAGTGGGCTAATTCTGCTAGCAGGGCCTTGCCAGATCTTTCTTACTCTGGTATTAAACCTACTACCTTGAGGCCTGAGCCAGTGTCTACTAAGAAGGAGGAGAAGATTCCAGGTTACTATGTGATGAAACCTGAGAACTTTATTGGAAAGGAGGTGTTGGTCTGCAAGGGGCAGCTCAAGGGCAGGCTTGGCATCTTGAAAGATGTAGCCATAGGAGATGGGACTGGTGGAGTGGAGCTGTCAGTAAGGGCTGTAGGTGTAAGCCAGAATCAGAGACTCAGTCTCTTTTACCTTATTCCCAAGTAAGTTCTCTTCATCTATGTAATACTCTATTCAATTCAAGTTGGCTTACTATTTCTCCTTTTTCAGAGGTAAAATAGACTACAACCTGGGTAGTGAAAAGTATGACAATCCCTCCCATATTTCCTCTGTCATAGAGGCCTTTTACCTAAGGCCTCCAATATCTACAAGGGCCTTCACACCCATGCCTGAGCAAGGTGAAAACATCTGGGTGCCTGGGCAAGCTGAAGAAAATAATTGCTCTGGTAGGTAGCTATTACTAGCACTACTAAATGATCTTCACTAACTATTCTCTGCTGCAGATCATTTTTTCTTCAAGCTATGGAAACTGCTTTCTAAGGGATCAAAGCCCTAGGGAGAAAGGCACATCTAGGTCAAGTTTACTTCCAGCTTTTAAAATGGGAGACTGGTGGGTAGAAAAGGGTGGACCACTCATAAAGAAAGCCCCTTTACTACTGGTAAAGCTGGGAGAGAAGTGAATGTGTCCTGGAAAAACCCTCATTCTGGTGCCAAGCTTGAGCAGAAAGAAGGTGTTCCCTTGAAGGGCATTATATCCCACCCATCTGGCACAAGATCTAAGGGCCAGCTGGTTCTAGTTCTAGAAGATCAGCATCAGTGGAGGATTGGTTAAGTGAAGAAGTATACAAGGGCACAGGTGGACATTGAGTTTACTTCTGAGAATGGGTCTGCTACCAGTAAGAAGGAGGTTGTGAAATGGACCAGTGAAAATACAGCTAAAGGGCTGACTTTCACTGTGGACCCGCAGGGTCATGAATTTCAGTGGTCCATTCTGACTCGAGAAGGATGAAAAGTATCAGAAATTCCGCCACGAAAAGGTGGAAATCAGCCCTGAGTTCACTCATAAGGCGTTGAAATTTCGCCCGCGAGATGGATGTTATTTGTTGTAGTTTGTACGGAAATTTGGCTTCATAGTGAATGAAATTTATTCGCCACTAGCGTGATTTTCAGTGCAAAAAGGATTGAATTTTCTTGTCACAACTCCTCACCAAAAGTCATGATTCAGTATCATGGCATCGGAATAACTTGGTGAATTTCAGCCACAGGGTGATAGCTTGAATAGTCAAAAATTCATATGGATTTTGACCGATTTCAGTGGTCATCTCCCTCGGTTAATGCTCAATGGGGTGAATTTCAGTAGCTCGTACAACAAATTTCAGTGAATAGAACCCACAATAGGGCAGTATGAATTTTACCCTCTTCAGGCTTCAATTCCCTCACATTGAAGCTCAAGATTATTTGGAGAACAGGTTATAGATTGTACGAACTCCTAATTAACACAACAGATATGCTACTTCTGTTTACCCACACTGTAGACCGAATGAAGCCACCCATGTATTGGCTTTGCACTTTGCAAAGAAGCTTCAAAATTCCCGTTACCGGTGGCGATAGAGCTAGACAGTGCAGATATTAGTACCGGCACTCTGTTGAAAAATATGGATGGTACTCACATGCAAGCATCGCTACGGTTGAGAAATTATACACAAGCTGGAGAGCCACGAGATAGCACCCAGTGGGTATGTGGGTGATCATAAGGTTGTGAGTATTGCCAAAGAGTTATGAGTATAGTACCTGGTAAGTTGTTAGATAGTGGCTTATAGGAGTCGACAACGAACGTACCTGACGACAGAGAGAAATGGACGGATACAATGACGGAAAGGGGTAGACGTGCTGATCTACCAGGTGGTGTCAAGTTTTAACGTCTATGAAGGTAAAAGAGGTGAGCGTTGTTAAAGGTGCCAGACGGCAGACAAGGTATGTACCTTGTCTGCCGTCTGACACCTTGGGAGGCACAGTCTCTCAAGGAAGTGAAACCATATGAGCTCTGTGTAGTTTACCACATAGACCAAAGGATGCTTTCCCTGAGCAACCAGAGGATGACGCAGAGTCAACTCCCCAAAGGCCAGAATCACCTGGATGACGCACAGTCAACTCCAGGTAGGTGTGTGGTCGGCGACGCATAGTCAAGCCATCCGAGATGAGTAGTCTTCTTTGAAAGTTGCTGTTGACATTACCGAAATTGCCGTGCGTTGATGAAGAGAGGTGAAGAGAAGAGGGGAAGCCTGAAGGCGTCAACAGTTGTTGATCAACTCAAAACCACGTGAAGTCTGTTGGGGCTTATTTGTAGCCTTGCTCGAGAAAAGTTGCTAAGTCCAAAGCATGCATGCAGATGACGCGGCCGACAATGATTAACTGCCAGTGGTCAGAGTGAAATGCACCTCCCCCGTTGAGTACTTTGAGTCGCGATAGATGAATCACAGGCAACTTGGGTACCACCAAGCCTTGGAACTTCAAGAATTAGAGCACCAGGATCAACTTGAACATGGTTTGGTCACTCTCACTCAACCGTCACGAGTGGAAACTTTTATTCGATACTACTAGCTATTATGGCTATGCCAAGAATTGTTTGGACGCTCAGAAAGATAATTGACTCAGAATGCATTGATACATGAAGGATATATACAGTGACTCAAACAATTGTCCCAATGTTTCGCACTTTTTGAGTGTTTGGTTAATAACTTTAGACCAAGTACAAATAAGACTAAAGTGTAGGTATATATCTAAAAGCATTTGATCCCAGCTTCTAGAATATATAAAAATATTATAACTCCGATCATAACTGATGGAGATATAGTGCAAACAAAACAGAGAACATTGGGACAATTATTTGGCTAGGTCCCAGAAATATACAAAATAAAGCAATTAGTACTTGGTATTGCCTCCCTTGGCCTTGAGTACTGCATCTATCCTTCTAGGCATACTTTTAATTAAGTTCTGACACACTTCTGCTGGTATATCCTCCCATACAGCTGCAACTCTCTCCCAAACCTCCCAGACTCCCTTAGCATGAGTTGGATGTTCATTAAGCTTTCGTTTGATATGTTCCCAGAGGTGTTCAATAGGGTTTAGGTCAGGGGATTGTGCAGGCCAATCTAGAAGATCAATATCATTGTCCTCCATCCACTCTCGGACCACATTGGAGGTGTGCTTGGGGTCGTTGTCTTGCTGGAAAATCCTATCGTCTTCTGGAATGTCCAAATTCTCCATGCTGACCAGAAGCTGGGTGTCCAAAATATCCCGATACTGGAAGCGGTCCATGATACCCTCAATTTCTGAAAGTTGCCCAACTCCATTCCACCCCATACAGCCCCATACCATGATGTTTCCTCCACCATGTTTTACTGTTTTTTTGACTTCTCTTGGAATCAGGCCCTGGCCCTTCTGTTTCTATGTCCATTGCCTTCCATCTGACCCAATTGTATATATAAGCTTTAGAATGGATAGCAGAAATTCATTATTATTGTGTCAAAAACCAGCAGCTGAAAAACAACCGCTGAGTGAAACGATCAAATTCAGTGGCCAGTTTGATAGTATAACTATTGAGGCAACATGGGGTTGGAATTTCACATGATTTTGTGTGGAAGTTTGGCCACTGAATTTCAATGTTACTTTCAGCCACCCCGTATTCAGTGGTTTAACAGAAGAAAATCAGCTTTCAGCCACTTTTGCACTGAAATTCCTTACGATCTGGGTCCACAGTGTTTATTGCTGATGAGGTATCGGCAATGGCAGTTTTTCTCTCCTAGGCTTTTCTGTATTGGTAGTATTACTAGTACCATTCTCATTCTCTACCTTTCTGAACAATTTGGCTAGCCTGAACATCTTGGGACAGGTATACTACTAGGTTTTTCTTCTTCTTATTGAAATATGTACAGGTAACTACACATGATACAAACCTTCTACAAATTGAGGTGTTTACTATAAATAAGCCAAATGACTATAGAGTAGACATTTTGCTACAATTTTTTTTTGGCTATCTATGCAAAAAAAATCTAACTATGAAAAAATAAAACTACTATGTGAAAATCTTGCAACTATATATTTTTAGCCCAACTACAGAATTTTTTGTCAAACTATAGAAAGAGCTTTCAACTACATATGGGCCTGGTTTGCTATACGGAAAACCAGATTTTGCTGATGAATTTGAACTTAAGTAATAGCTTTATCTGTATAATCAAAGAACAGTAATTCTGGACCCTCATCAGCACTACTTTGTGCATAATCAAAACCAATAGTACTAGCAAATAGTTTGGCTAGAATCTCTGTGATATGGCCTTTCTCTACATCACACAGACATATAATATTGTGGACAACAATAAGTGTTGAATGAATGCAATTTTGAACATTAGCTTTATATTCAAAGACAACTTGCGGGATTCAGAATTGCCATTTAAGTGCTCCAAAAATATGCTCAATGACATCACAAGCTTAGGCATGTCATAAGTTGAACAGTTCTTGAAAAGTTCATAGTCTATTTTTATACTTCAAATAACAAAAATTTGACAAAGTTTTAGAAAAATATCAACTGTGTATTTGCTTAACCCTACTTTGCAAGATGATATACCAGCCATTACCAATATTCAGTTTATGAGTGGATATAGCTCTTTTATAGACCTTTGCATCAGCTGCAAACCCTTTGAGCCCAGTTAAAGTATACATAAAAAGAAGGTCCCAGGTCCAGCAAAAAATGTAACATTAGATGCAATTCTGTGGTATAAAGCCTTTTCAATTATGATATGCAGCAAAGCAGAGGAATGAGGGAAAGAAACAGATGTGACTACTATCAATAACACCAAGGGTATGCTTGAAAAAAAACCATGGCTTTCTATTGCTCTGGAAAAACCAGGATAGACTATATTCTATCAGGTTTGTTGAACTTGACGCGTCTCACATCTTTGTCACATGAACAGTTACGTGACACCACATGACTATAAATCACATTACTTGATTGCGTCATTATCACAACATACACATGTGGAGCATTACAAATACTTCTAGCACATTCCACTCCACTATGACATTATCATGACTCACGTATGACTCATTCTTCGACATTCCTTGTGTATTCTGTACTATATTTAGCACAGAACATTCTAGATATGCTTACATATATATGGTCTGTGCACTCTATCTATTATAATAAATATGCTCAGTCTTCCCACGGGAGACAAACATCAAAATATCACGCACTGATTGGCTTGGAGACGGTCGAGTAAGGAAACACCCTTTGGGGATAAGACTTACTTTGGCCACTTCACAACAGCATTCGGCTTTCAGGCCAAGCTCTCAGCCTTTCCCAAACTTTCATGAAACTGAGGCAGGCGAAAGGCTGGAGGATATCACACGGACGCAGGCTACAATGCTTGGCCTTTTCCTCTCACCTCAAGGCTCTTTATGAAATAGATATGCATTCTCTAACATTGTAATCAAAAGGTTGTCTAATGTCTCGCAAACTGGTTATAATAAAGGAGCATGGCCTTAAAGGGTCCCTCTACTTTCGGAGTCATAGGGGTCCTGCCTCTTTTAGCTTTTCCCGTAATGTGATTGGCTCGGTGGTGCCCTAATTGGAAAATGTCATTCAGAGTGATTGAACAACGTCCGAATCAGCTGAGTGGTCGTTGCTCTCTCAAAACCTCTACTTTCAACTTTCACAGTCGACGTTCTTGGGTAACTCCAAAAGCCTACATACAGTGGGCAACAAAACCCTTCCAATGTTTGCTACTTTTCCAAAGATGTGTTAATAGCTAATGAAATAAATTATGCAAAATCTTGAAAATAATATATATCATAGTTCAATGTCTTGGCTTGATGCTGACATGACCCTGAGGCTGTGCTTCCACTTTTAGCAGGTGTTTCACACAGTACAAGGTGGTGACCTATTGGAAGGGTTTTGTTGCTAGGTGTTTTGAATCTAGTAATCATGTGATAAGTCACATGATACTCGAGTTTGTTGATAGTAGTCAACAAGGTCATGTGACTAGAGTGTCAGTACACTATATATACAGCTGACCCAAGTGCTGCTTTGCCCCCAACCCATCATGCATGCTCTCACCAAGGCTCAGACTACCCATGTCATTGAACTGCTTCATACTGGCCTCTCTGCCACTCATATTCATAAAAAGACTGGTATTGGCCTTGCTTCTATTAGCAGAATACGTGATAAGCACTGTTCTCACCTTCCCAAGTCATCTGGTGGCCGTCCTCCCAAGCTTACGCCTGCCAACATCAAATACACAAAACTCAATATGTGCATGGGCAAGATTTCTACAGCTGTCCAAGCTGCTAGAGTTCTTCAAGATATTACCAACACAACTGTCACACCTCAGACAGTATGCAGGGGCCTCAAAATCACTGGTTGGAAGTCCTTTAGAAAGGTGAAACGACCTGCACTTGACCAGAAGCATATTCGTGCACGGAAGGAGTGGACTGTAGATGATTGAAAAAAGGTCTATTGGTCTGATGAGACTAAAATCAACCAGTTTGGGGCAGATGGGAATGAGAGTGTGGGCAGGGAAGGAGGAGGGGCTTAACAAGCGACACGTCAAAGAAACCCAGAAATTTAGAGGAGGAAATATTATGATATGGGGCTGTATGGGATGGGATGGGGTTGGATATGCTACCAGAATTGAAGGTACCATGGACAAGGTCCTTTACACTTCAATCCTGGAGGAGGAACTTCAGGCTAGCCTAAAGTACTATAAGGTAAAAGTGAAGGATATGATTTTTCACCAGGACAATGACCCCAAGCACACCATCAACATGGCCAAGGAATAATTTAAACACCACAAAATGAAGGTTCTAATCTGGCCAGCAAAGTCTCCTGATATGAACCCTATTGAACATCTTTGGGTTCATGTCAAAAAAGAGCTTAGCAAGTATAATTCTCCACCTAATAGAGTATTAGAGCTTTGGGCAAGGGTAGAGAAGGTTTGGAATGAGATTCCAGCAGAGGTGTGCCAGAACTTAATAGAGTCAATGCCTAGAAGGATTCAGGCAGTAGTTGATGCTAAGGGAAAGTGGACTAAGTACTAAAATTAATGTATTTCTGTTTTTAAAATCAGTAGCAACAAAACCCTTCCAATAGGTCACCACCTTGTACTGTGTGAAACACCTGCTAAAAGTGGAAGCACAGCCTCAGTGTTATGTCAGCATCAAGCCAAGACATTGAACTATGATATATATTATTTTCAAGATTTTGCATAATTTATTTCATTAGCTATTAACACATCTTTGGAAAAGTAGCAAACATTGGAAGGGTTTTGTTGCCCACTGTACATGGTCTGTGCACTCTATTCTTTTGTATAAATACTAGCAGTAGTTTACCTCAATACAACAAGGAGTTACACTTCTTTTCTCTCTAGTTCGCTCTCACAGCCTCACTCTACTCTACCCCAGGTTAGTAGCCTTACTGCACCTTCCCTCGCTGGGGGTGTGCCTGTTCAACAGGTTATGGGCCCTGCCCACAAGCTGATCGCTGTGCAGCTTGGCTTCGCCACTGAGCTCAAAGTGTAGCGCCTGAAGGGCAGCACCTTTGATATCGCTCAGGAAGTACTCTACGCTGTTCACAGCATAGAGGGCTGTAGCTTGTTGCTCATAGCATGCTTCTCGCTGTCGCATGTGCAACATAAGCTAACATTCTTGTTTGACAGATTACCATGTCGTCAAACGTCAAGAACTTTGTTCCCATCTTTGATGGAAGTAACTGGATCCAATGGTCGGAACAGATGAAAGCCTATCTCCGATCAAAAGGAGTGTGGCAGTACACGAACGGCGGTATTCCCCGCCCGACTGAATCATCTCCGCCTAAGCCGGAAGAGACTAAGGCAGCACAGGATTGGGACTGCAAAGATGATCAAGCCATTGGCGACATCACTTTGACACTTTCCCAGGGTATGTGCGTTCACGTCGGAGATACTGCCAAGCAAACTTGGGACAGTCTCGAGAAAGCATATGCTACCCCTGGCCCATCCATTGTCTTTGTCGACTTTAAGAAAGCTATTGCATTCAAGTTGGACGGCTCTGCCCCAACTCCGCAAATTAGTAATCTTAACGTGTTGTTTGAGTGTCTCGACTCCAATTTAGGAGACACCAAAATCCCTGAGTTTATCAAAGCAATGATCTTGCTTGCTGCTATCCCCGCCAAATGGGATGCAGTTGCAGCCATGCAACTGTCAAGCGGCAAGAAGATTGCCGATCTGAAGTTTGTTGACATCAGAGCGGCCATCATTGCTGAAGCTGAACGCCGATCCTCTGGTGTTTCTGGCTCCGCCCCACAAGATTTCTGCTGTCAAGCGCAAGGGTTTTGATCCGAAACACAAAAAGGGTCAAAACCAACAGCAGTCTAAGCCGCAAGGCGAATCTTCGGGCTCTTCTGACAAGAAGAAGAAAACTTGCTGTGCTAACACCGGCAAATGGAACAAGCAACAATCCGGTAACACCAATGTGGTCCTAGGCTTTGCTTCGGCAGCCATCCATCAACCCCCTGCTCCTGTAGCTCCATCTCCACCGACGACCTCTAAGGTCGCTCTCATTAACCGTCTTGGTGTCACGCTCTCTGAACGTGTTTCACCACCCGCTTCGTGGACTGGTCCCGGTAAATCCGGTGATCAAGTTGACCCCCGATACGCACAAGCCAAGGCTTTCCTCGAACGCATGAACATGCCTATTGAATGCAGGTATCTTTCGCCTTTGATGGCAAAGTTCCATGAGGATCGCCAATTCACTGATTGTGAACTCCTCTTGGCATGCGGTATCCACGACTATAACATCCGGGTGGGTTGTCTCCCAGGCTACTGGGACACCAAACGTGTTATTGACAGTGTTGAAAAGGATTACGCTATGATCCTTCGGGAGAATTGCCCTTACCCTCATCTCTTGGATTGCATCAATGACGAATCATGTGAGCATCCTGATCACGCCAAGTATGAAGAGGAGCTGACATGTCAACTTCGTTGTGGCTGCTGGGTAGCACCTAGCAAACTGCCACTTGTACACGCTAGCAACTGCGGCAAAACCATTGACCCGCGCTAACGTCCGTCCAAAAAATCTTCTAAGGACAAGCGCGCTGATAAGATTGATGATTCCCCTTGCCCAAAGAAGCGTTCTCGCTCTCTTACCCCTTTCGAATTTGATGGTCCTGCCATCACAAGCAATTGGGCCGAGGAAATGGAAATCAAAGATCAGCGTCAAGGTTCTCCCATGGTCACTGGTGAGCAGTTGGAGGAAACTGTCGATCTTGATATGGACGACAGGCAAGTACCATTTTCACATGATATCAGATCCTGTGCTAATCAAAAAGTCATAGTGACGCCTTCTACGATTCACTCTTCGGAGAAGATTCGGTGGAACCAGCGACAGCTTAATTCTCGCAATCACACGGACTTTTTTGATACTTTACATACGCACATTTCGGACTCTATGCATACCTCCCCTATGATTTGTATGCCCGTACTAGGATCTGTGACTCAAACGTCACAACAATATGACAATCATGCTGCTAAATGTACAACTTGCCGAAAGGGAAAAGTTCCTCAGGAGAAAACGGAACAGCCAACTGGATAATGGATTCCGGAGCGTCAATGCATTTGACACACACTCTCGATGACTTTGCAGACTTTGAAGAAAGCGACTTCGGATCAGTCATCACTGCTAACGGAAGAGGCAAAGTCGTTGGCAGAGGCACTGTCATCTTAAGACACAAACTCGAGAAACCCGGTTCCAAGCAGACAGTAGAAATAACCTCACGGTTGTATCCTGTCTACTACTTCCCAGAGCTCTCAGTAAGACTTTTGTCTATGGGACGTTTTCTACAAGACGATGGTCTGCTACTTCGTGGATCATCATCTAGCATGTATTTCTATTCTAAGGAAGGAAATCGTGCTATGATGCAGTGCAAACCGCATTGTCCTGGCGAAACACTATATTGGCTTAGTACCCAAATATCTACTCCTGACACTGCCATGCCGGCAATCGTTAATACGAATACCGACTATGACACATGGCACAAACGCTTTGGACACCCTTCTAAAGAAGTGCTTAAACGTGCTCAGGTGCATACACGCGGTGTTCCACAGAAGCTTGAATTTCCCAAGCAAAACCCTGTATGCAAAGGATGTTCTTTAGGGAAGATGCCATCAAAATCCTTCCCGACATCCAAAACATGTGCTTCAAAGCCATTTGAGTTGATACACTCCGATCTCAAGGAATTTCCGACTAGATCGTATCATGGCTACAAGTATATCATCATATTTTTCTGCGATCATTCATCACATGTCTGGATTGGTTTCCTTAAAAAGAAATCGGATGCCATCCAGAAGATGGAAGAATTTGAAGCGATGGTCAAGAATCGTTTCAGTTCATCTATCAAATCATGGCGCATTGATGGGGGTGGTGAATTCATGAAATTTGAAGCCGCGTTACACAAATTAGGCATCGAGGTTCACAAAAGCGCTCCACACACGCCTCAACAAAATGGCCGTGCGGAACGACTTAATCGTACCATTATGGACAAAGCAGAGTCTATGCGACATGAGGCCTGCTTACCTCCATCCTGGTGGGAATTCAGCGTGGAACATGCGACTCATCTTATAAATCGCACTCCAATTAGACGACTCAAGTGGGTCACACCACATGAGATCATTCACAAGGAGAAACCGGACATTACTCATTTCTGAGTGTTCGGATGTGGAGCCTACGTCTATCTACCCGAGGACAAACGTGTCAATAAACTATCCTCCAAAAGCGAAATGATGGTTTATCTTGGCCAACCTCGTGGCACCAAAGGGTACCTGTTCATGCGGACGCATACATAACAATACTCTATTTATAGGCACCACAGCGACTTTTGATGAAACCTTGTTCCCAAGGTGCCCTGATCAAAAACAACGTGGCATTACATGTGTCGGCGATAAGCCAATCCCTTCAACAGATTTGGAGGATGATACCCCAAATCAACCTATTCCTGAAGAAACGGGGGATGATGATAACTCTGGAACGGCTCCAGGACCATCACATCCAAGTGATCACGCTTCACATGATCATTCCCGATCCTCTTCTCCCTCTCCACCTTCCTCTCCGCGCTTATCAAGCAAGGATAAGGGTAAACAGTCCTACAGACCTAACCCGACGGAAGAGGATGCTCCAAGTGATCCTAATCCAGACACATGGACTCCACCTCACACAATTCCATCACAGAACAACTTTGACCCTCAGAATAGCCGAGGTGATTCTTCGAACACCACTGAGCCACGTCGAAGTACACGTGTGAAGAACGTTACTCGAAGACCGGGTAACATCTACAGCGAAGACCGGTTACCTTCTGAAATATTGAAGGAAACTATTGCATCAGAGCGAAAATGGAAACACACTGTAGGCATTCCAACTGAACACCGGCTGTACGCACCAAACCTACCGAAGCCAAAGAGAAAGAGCAATCAATCATCTTCTCAAACGACTTCAACTAGGCCAGATGCACCGGTTACTAGCGAACAACCTCCAAGCAATACCGTAGATCAAGGAGAGACAGGCGATAACATGGATACATCCCCAGATGATCATCCAAAGAATCAACAACCTAATGATGAAGATCAAATAGATGTTGATCTCGCCTGGTTGCACAATGCGTGCAAGGATGGAGGAGAGCCTCTGATCCAATACTTGCTCCATCAGGCTAATATGACTATGTCATCTGATGAGAATGCAACACCACCAGATCATGCACTTCTATCTGATGGAAAGAACCGTCTTCCATCAAACATTCGCGAAATGCAATTTCGTGATATTGCTTGACTGCCAAAAGCGGAGCAACAGGAATGGATGAAAGCGGCACAATTGGAGTTAGAGGCACTCCGAGAATGTGACATTTTTGAACTTGTTGATTTGCCTAAAGGCCGCAAAGTGGTTAAAAACCGCTGGGTCTTCGACATCAAAACGGATGGTCGGAAAAAGGCTAGACTCGTTGCCAAAGGTTTCTCACAGATCGAGGGTATAGATTTTGATGAGATCTTTTCCCCAGTTGTACGATTTGAGACTGTGCGCCTATTATTTGCCCTTGCGGCATTAGAAGGCTGGCACATAGAAGGTGTTGATGTCAAATCCGCTTTCTTGTATGGACTACTCGATGAGGAAATCTATATGTCACAACCTGAAGGCTTCGCTGTCAAAGGCCAAGAACACAAAGTCTTGCGTCTCAAAAGAGCTCTATATGGGCTTAAGCAAGCATCACTCTCATGGTGGCGAGAAATGTCAAAGTCAATGGAAGCACTTGGCTTTAAACGCACTATCTCTGATGCCGGCGTGTTCGTTTACCGAACCAATGATGGCAAGATAGTCATTGCCGTTGTCTATGTTGATGACACCCTGTTCTTCGGATCAGATCGGAACCTTGTTCTGAAGAAAAAATCTGAATTTATGAAGAAGTGGGAGTGTCGTGACCTTGGAGAAGCTAAGGAATTCCTACGCATGAGAATTTCTCGGACCGGTAACACGATCAAACTTGATCAGGTGCCATATCTCAAAAAGGTCCTACAGCGTTTTGGAATGACTAATGCTAAACCTGCTCCGACACCGCTACCAACTGGTTGGAAGCCCAAGGCTAACGCTCAGGCTTCAGACCCACAACTTTGTTCACAGTTTTAATCCGTAATCGGATCACTACTGTATCTGATGCTGGGCACCCGACCGGACATCGCTTACGCTGTAATCAAGTTGTCGCAGTTCTCTGCTAATCCTTCCAAGGAACATCTTGATAAGGCTAAATATATTCTACGATACCTTATTGGAACTCAAGAATATGCGCTCGTTTACAACGGTGCATCCAATAAAGGTTTAGTAGCATTTACAGACAGTGATTGGGCATCTGATGAGAATACCCGCCGATCTGTATCTGGATTTTTCATGAAACTTGCTGATGGTATCATCTGTTGGCAATCACGTGCGCAAAAAACAATCGCACTCTTGTCTACTGAAGCTGAATATATGGCATTGTCCGACACATGTCGACAAGTCACATGGCTTCAATCTCTCCTTTCCGAGATCGGGATTGAATATGATACGACACCTATCGCTGGTGACAACCAAGGGTCGTTATTCATTGCATCAAACCCTGTTTAGGAAAAACGAACAAAACACATTGACATCCGCTATCACTATATTCGTGAATGCATTGAAAATGGCATCGTCAATGTTGAGTTCATACCAGGAGAACAAAACCCGGCAGATATGTTCACCAAAAATCTGGGACATGTCAAATTCGGAAAATTCCGAAGCCAATTGGGACTTGAGTTCTACTCGTCCAAGTCATCCGCTCAGAAAACTACCTAGTTGTTCTTAGCGAGGGGGTGTGTTGAACTTGACGCGTCTCACATCTTTGTCACATGAACAGTCACGTGACACCACATGACTACAAATCACATTACTTGATTGCGTCATTATCATGACATACACACGTGGAGCATTACAAATACTTCTAGCACATTCCGCTCCACAATGACATCATCATGACTCACGTATGACTCATTCTTCATCATTCCTTGTGTATTCCATACTATATTTAGCACAGAACATTCTAGATATGCTTACATATACATGGTCTGTGCACTCTATCCTTTTGTATAAATACTAGCAGTAGTTTACCTCAATACAACAAGGAGTTACACTTCTTTTCTCTCTAGTTCGCTCTCACAGCCTCACTCTACTCTACCCCAGGTTAGTAGCCTTACTGCACCTTCCCTCGCTGGGGGTGTGCCTGTTCAACAGATGTGAAGACCAATCAATAACTTTTAGCATTCTTCTTGGTAAGAGCTTGCTGCTCTGTGCATTGTATTTAAACTTGACTTAGGCATTTTACATCTATTTGATAACTCTGGCCCATACACTCAAATGATTGAGAAAATGCGAATAAAATGGCAAATAAAATCTGGACATGTCAGGATAGGATAGGCCAAGAAAACAATCCCATGATCAAAACTTAGTTTTTCAGTGTTACTCTTAAAGACACTGAGCTGGAAGAGAAACAGCTTGTAGAAAATACAATTACTTGCAGAAGACTGACATTTATTTTGCATTTTTATCAGAAAAATGTTACATAGCTTTTTTCAATTTTGGCCAACTTATTGTGATTTAGAATGTCTTAATTGGGTTTTAAGGTACAACTAAGTGAGTTAAGACCCTATCAAGATGGAACAAGCTATGTTATATTTTTCTGATGTTACAACATAAAGTGTAAAGGAAGCTAAATGATCAGATCCTGTTCAAGCCAGGTGTTGCAATTATGCATGTCACTTTTGGTGGGCAGCTCTTTGCAAATACATATTTCAGTTATTGGGTGACTTCCTGCAGGGTTTGCCAAATATAATGATAGAATGTTAGTTATAAAAATGTAAGATGTGAGCAATGCCAGTCATGCCGCTTGGCTCAGTTATGAAAAATATCTTGTTTGGACATTGTGGAGCAAGTTTATATTTTAAGTCTGAAGGTAGGGGTCAGACCTCCTTTCAGAATAAAATCTAGCATTTTGTAGATGTTAAAGCCTTAAAATGCTGATTTTGGTTAGCCTGCAGCCTGTCCCTTGATAGATAGTCCCATACAAAGGCAAAATGGGCCACATTACTCCACCATCATAAGAAACCATGTTGTTTTATCAACTCGCCTACAGATGCAACATCTCAGAATATTTTTAACATTTTGGGAACCACCATCACTTGCTTCTAGTCTGAAATACACCTCTAACATCAGCTACCCTGCGGGAAGTCATCCATTGCATTGTAAAACTTCATCAAAATAGTACATTTTACAACAAAAAGGGTTTCTAAGCAATAATTCTACAAGTGTGGGCCCCTTCCAAAATGCAAGGGAGCGGTAACACCTGTTGGACGGGGTGATGCTTACATGACTGTTGAGAAATTCAGCGAGCTGTGTTGACCCCATTGTAAGATACAAGGAGCAGTAGAGTTTGTACAATCAGTGCTTTCGTCCCCGCAATTTTCTTTTAGGCTGCTTAAGGTTGTCTGGGAGCCATTCATTTACTGAATCATTATTGGGTGTAGCACTTGTACTGCTTGCAGTTGATGGTGGCTTGGATGGTGGTATACTTGGGGAATTGGCTGCTAGCCTTTCTGCCTCCGCAATAGCACAGGAAATCTCCTCTGGGCTAACATTTTCGCCGCGCTGTAGTCGAGCGGCAATTTCGGGGGTTATACGGACACGGCGTACATTGGTTTGGAATCCGGGGGCTACCAATGGTGAACAGGTTACTCAGAAAGCAGAGAATGGGTAACACACCTCCTTTCCCGATCCCATGAACTCTCAACTTCCTTGCCAAATACCATTTCCGAACGAAGTAAACGGAAACTAGGAATACCGAAGGAATGCTAGGGAAAAAGGCAGTATCAATCAACTATGGCCATTAGAAGATGTTGCCATCCAGTATATACGAGTATACGCACGTTATCCATAGTAGAGAGGGGTATCCATTGTTTGTATGCGTGGCCATTCTGAGCTAGAAGTTCGGCGCGGTGAGGTGGTCACCGAGTTTAGAGAAATCGCCGTCACGTGTAATGATGAAGGGGAAGGAACCCGGACCGCGCAACGTCAGAAGCTTTCTAACTCATGCTTGTCCACAGCTGTACGCTCTCAGCGCGTTCCTCGGGGACTATTTTATCGAATGCTTCGAAGCTGTTGAAGAAATATGCCGAACATCCCTACCTCTTCTCGATTTCCTCCAACGCTGAAGAACGGGAACTCTCGAAACTCTTCGAGGGCTTGACACCAGCGCCGAATTCGAGTTCACGAACTGGTATCGGCTGCCTTACAGCACCACTTCCTCTGGGCAAGGCGTGGCACGGCATATCTTGCTCTCTGGCTTTCTTCCATCCTGACTGTTCGTCCATCTTCCGATCCGAAATTCCTGGAACACCCGCCCCTCAGGTCGGTCGCTGGAACATCAACAGGCAGGATGACGGAAAGAGAACTCCATCTCTGGACTTCGCCGGAGACGCTTTTCAAAGTCGATGGTCAACGAACAATAGTGTTCCCCTCTACCGTCGTCGCTGCAAGCACTGAGGTGAGTTTGTTCAGACTGAATACGAAATGACTTCTAATGTGTAGGCCCGAAGAAGTCACGGACATCATCTACCTTTCTGACATGTTTCCTGAAGGCCTTTCGAGCGCTCTTCAAGCCTTCCCGAACGCAAATGAGGTACGGCTTCATGTCACTTTTACTCCTTTGATATTATCTAACCGTTGGTTCAGCTTGGCTTGATGGCGACCTCAACACCTTTCATCACCGGACGGCCTGTCACACTCTTCCACCATTCAAAGGGTTCAACTGAAATTGTTGGAAAAGGTGCTGTCGGCATTGCTCTGACAGGTGAACCGACCAAATCCGTGAAAGCCAGAGTCGAGTTTTCGGGATTGACAGAGTTGTCTGAATCTATGGCTTTGACGAGGTAAGTCGTTCACCAGTAATCCTTAACTTGAACGGATTACTAACTGCCAACAGCTGTGAAGGCAACATGGTCAACGGTATAAACGGATCGAATCCTGCGCAGCTGCTCTTGAACGCGATCGAAGCCCGGGGACTTTCTTCGACGCTTGGTTCCGACATTAAATCTGACATATTTCTCCTTGGTATCATGGAAGGCGGGAAGGTGAAGCTCCCACCATTTCTCTCTCTTCTCACAAGTGGGACTCATGAACATGTATAGATCGATCAGCTGCTTGAGATTACTGCCGGTGACCCCTCGAGAGGTAATATCTCGCTGAAGACAGACAATGCTCTTGTCCCGAACGTGACCATTCAGGTAAGTGCTTTCGATGTTTATCTCCACCTCGCTAGCTGACGTTTACCGTTTCAGTTCTTCTATCGGCTATCCTCGACGCCAATACACGCGCCTACAGCGAATGCCGTAGATCACAGTTCTGTGGAACTCATTACGACCGCCGAAGCCGAGACGGAATCCCACATTTATGAGGATGATCAATTGACCGTGATTGAGGGGCGCATGTTGGCGGCAAGTGAAAATGGGTTCATTACCAGGAATTCAAAGAAAGCTTCATGGAGATGCACAGTGCCGGGTTCTCTGTCTAAATTATCGTGGCCGCTACCATCATAGGTTAGAGTCGATATACTTATAGACCGTCATTGTAAGCGAATACAAGGATATCCCCAATCAATGTCCAATTGTGTTGGCCCCGGGGTTAACAGGTGGTGTGTGACATCGTGTGACTTGACCATTTACTCATCGCTTGCAACGTCCAACAAGGCTCTTCGTCGATACTCCGCATATCGTCGATCGCCCAAGACTTCATCTTGGACGGCTCACAGCTTCTTCTGATAATCTTTGACCTAGCAGGACGTTGAAGGTCTACACGTTGCTTATATCCTCGTTTGTACTGTCAGATACCGAGCAGTACAATAGATATTGTCGCTTTAGTTCTCTACTAGAGCATGGGCCAGAGTTCTTCGAGGCAGCGCCGTAATCAGCAAGAACCAATCCAAAATGACATTCCTGCACCCCCGGTAACCGATACTCGAGAGAGCTCTCAATCCTCTGACCCCTCAACTATTGACACTCCTTCCGACCCCACATCCCCCACCTCGTCTCTGCAAACACCCTCGTCTTCATCGCATTCCAAACGTCGGAGTTTTCTCAACTTCATAAAACCATCCTCGCGGAATTGGCGCCGGTCCAGACGATTCTCCAAAACACCAGCCAATCTCGACTGCCCAACAGTGGCTGCAATACCTGCAGAAGCCATACCCATCGCTTCGTCCTCAACCGTAGGGACCAAAGATGTTGTTCATGAAGGAAATGTTACCCAAGAGGAACTCATAGATAACCACCTGAACCGCCCTTCCACCCCGTCCAGTCTCTCACCCATCATCGTGCCGCAATCATCGCAACCGCTTTCCCAAGCCCCTGCCAGCACGCAGGTGGATACGCAAGATGCGTTCAACACCCTCGCAGTAGACGGCCTGGATCAAGTTCCTCATTTAACAGTCCCAGATACCTCCAACTTCTCTGATGCAGATCATGAATCGGCGCTTGACACCCAGCCATCCGCTTCTACCGAGTCTAGTGGGCCGACCACCCAGAATATGGGTCAATTCCCTCCTTCAGGAACCTTGGTTGTCGTCCAAGGCGTTGTGCATACAACAGACGCTCCAAGACCTTCAAACCAAACACAACCACCAGCAGAGACGCCTACACCCGTTTCGAGGCCACAGACTTCATCATCAAACTTCGTTGAACCAATCGAAAGTCGGACTCGGAACAGGCTCTCATCGTTGTTACGACCGCGGCCGTCCAGTACAGCATCTCGCCCTGCTTCCATTGCTGAGCCTCCTTCAGCAGCACGCAGCCATGCCGATCTTGCTACCCCTGTCGATTCGGCCCAACCAGTAAACGATACGGCTGTGACCAACGGACAGTCAGTACATCCCAGCTCTACACCTACAGAGGCTCCAAGTCCGACCGAGCCTCCGACAAATAACCCACCCACTAACATTTCATCAAGTAGCGTGGAGGTTCTAGGTACACTTCTCAGGTAAAGGCTAAGGTTTTGTTCGTTGATACGAGTACTGAACAACCCTGGTAGTGTTGCGGCTGCCGCTACAGCAGCATCCCTATTGACCGGAAATTCGGAAGCCGTATTTCCATCACAAGATGCACCTCCATCGTACAGTACCACGACGCCTACAACCACAACAGCTCCTTCCCCCAATTCTGAACCTTGGACAATGCGCCCTACATCGCCAACACCAACTGCCGGACTAGGTGATCCTGCAACAAGTGGTCGTACCGAAAGATTGCGTCAAGCTTGGGGCGGTATAAGAGAGCGTCTCGGCCTCAGGCCCGCCGGAGAGAACGGATCCGATTCCAATAGGGCTGCAACCAACCAGAATGATCCTCGAGAGCTTGTTCTTGCTCAAATGGCCCGCGCATTCAATCTCGGGTTTGGTATAAACGAGCCCTCCGCTGATTCAAACGCGACCGGCGCTGATGGGGCATCGCCGCCAAATACCCCACAGTTACCTCCAGAAGGCAGCTTTGAACGCTTCCTGGTCGACTTACAAGCCGACCTACGAGTCACCCTGACCAATCAAGATACGACACCGGATGCGGCTCCTTCAGAAAACGCTCCGTCTCGATCCAATGAGCAGCACGAAGGACCAGAGGATTCTATCTCATCAAATGACTTCGCCGACGTCATACCTGAGCATGCTCCCAATACGGAGTCTGGCCTTGGTTCCTCAGGTCGCCTATCACATTATCTCAATTCCGATACCTCTGTATCTGACGCTCATTCACACGAGGTGAACTCTACACACGAGCAGTCACTTCAAGAAGAGGCTCCAGGCCAGACCTCTGATTCCGATGACACATCCAATCCCTCAGACGCTATTGATGCTCAAGGTCGAATTAACTGGTGGAGATTATATCGTTTCCCCCCAATCACAGCACCTACACGAGGTTCAGGTGCCGCAACCACGCAAACATCGACTCCAGCGCCTCCTACTTCTCAGCCTTCCCCTCCTTCATCTACTCAGCCCTCCGAAGCCGCAGATATGAGTGCAGACACCGCTTCGGCCCCGCTGCCTCAACCACCACAAGGAGGGAGTACAGCACCGAGAAGTAACATCGTTGTGCCCGTTATCGTGGTCGGCCTTCAATCCGTTCATAACGCAGACTGGCCTGGTGATCAAGAGCCTGAGGGAGAGCCGACTAATGGTATGGACTCCCCTCAACCAACGACACGGCCTCGTACATCCTCGGACCCATCTGCATCAGGTCCAATACCGCCTGGTTCAGACGCATCGAATCGAAGGAGTAGGGGTTGGCACTCAAGAGCAGCTGACGCTATCAGAGGACTTCGTACTGGAAGGCGAAGTCGCACGAATGCAACCACGTCTAACACTGGCTCCAGAACTTTCCTCATATATGTCATTGGAGGTTCGTGCCGTTTTCTCCATGCTATGTTTCCATGCTAACTGACACTGCTTAGGCTACTACCCACCTGATCATAATATCGTCACAGGAGGATCAAATAACCTGGATTCATTCGAAGCTCTCCTGTACGCTACTATCCTCCAGTGTTCTGCCTGTCGTTGTACTAACTCTTTAGTAGTGAACTCGCAGATTTGCTAGGCCAGGTAAAACCTCCCACTGCGACGAAAGATGATATCGAAAAGTCCGGCCTTGAAGTAATACCGGCCTCACTCCTTGATCAGTATGTCAATGAGAACAAGATATCTTCGAATTGCGTCGAAAGAGTAAGTGTTTGTCATATGTCACCTAGAAAGTGCAGACGCTGATTTTGTCATCCCAGTGTCTCATCTGTCTGGATGATTATGTCCCAGAGGAGAGCGTCCGTGTCATGAAATGCAGGCACGCTTTTCACCGTAACTGTGTCGACAAATGGCTCGAAACCGGCCGGAACAATTGCCCAGCCTGTCGTTCAAAGGTGCGAAATTATCTCGACTTGCATGTACAATGTTTCTAAGTTTTCTTCCAGGGCGTCGTTATCGAGTCCTAGGCGAACCACTCGCTTTGTATTAGTATCGTTCTGAGACTCTATATCATATCCACTACAATCCACATTCCCCCGCCACTGATTTCGTAACCTCACACTCTCATTCATTTTACGCTCTTCCCACTCATCTGCTGTGCTCGTACCATGTTACCCCTTGTTTACCTACTCAACTTGTTTCTTTTGTGTCCTCACCACCATGTAATCACCAGTAAAATAATGTGCAATCTAGTATACTTTGCAAGTGGACAAGAGGGCATCTAGAACTAATGTATTGCCACTATTACATTCGACGGAATTATGCTGCGGTGATACCAGCCTCCTTGAGTTTGGAAACCAACTCATCAACACTCTCTACCTTGCCTCCTCCAACGCGCTGTGGAGGCTCGGTGACCTTGAGGGTCTCAAGCTTGGGTGTATAATCAATCCCGAGATCGGAGGGGGAGAGCTTTTCGACTGGCTTCTTCTTTGCCTTCATGATGTTGGGCAACGAAGCATAACGGGGTTCTATAATAGAAAATAAGCTTCATTTTATTGCAATCAAGTCGGAATACACAACGTACCATTCAAGCGCAAATCCGTAGTGATGATAGCAGGTAGCTTGCACTTAATTTCCTCGCCTCCACCGTCGATTTCCCTTGTGACGAGAACTTGCTTATTGGCAAGGTCAACCTCAACCTTACTTGCGAAGGTTGCTTGACTCCAGCCCAACAAGCCGGCAAGCATCTGACCAGTCATTCCGAGATCATCGTCGATAGACTGCTTGCCTAAAATGACGAGGTCGACGCCTTCCTTCTGGCGCTTGATGATTTCCTGGAGAGTCTTCGCTACTGCGAGTGGCTCCGGGGAAGGGGAAGATTCGGGAAGTTCGATGTGAATGCTTGAGTCAGCTCCCATGGCGAGTGCAGTTCGGAGAGTCTCCACAGACTTGGGAGGGCCAATGGTTACTGCTTTTATTGACTTGATACCGTCCTTTAGCTTTTCCCTGAGTCGAACGGCTTCCTCCACCGCTGTAAACCCCTAGTCAGCTTGGGAATCATCTCGTAGGTGTACAAGACGTGCCTATTTCATCGAAGGGGTTCTAAGGATAATAGTCGTGAGTATCAAAGCTAAAAGCTACACAAGTGCCCAACACGGCGTCCTCACCATTGAATGCTTAACATTGAGGTCGATCCCGGTTTGCTGGGGATTCACCCGGATCTTGACTGCATAGTCCACTGCCCTACAGCCGGTTTCAGTAGGATTGGTATAACCGCTAGCAATGTTACACACCTCTTTACGGGCACCAGAATGTTCAGCAATCGTGCAGCAGTCGGCCTCATAGCAGTTAGTGGTGAAGAAGGAATGAAGGTTCGGAGATCGGAAGTGGGTTCCTTACAATGCCTCGCTAATTCACGTGTGAACTTCCTCGACATTTCAACATTTCACCTGAGGCTTTCATTCCTATTGATCCTACTACCGAGGTAACCAACTCGGGCCATGGGCATTAAGTACTCTAGGTGCTACTCCAACTAAAGCTGGCGTCTGAGATAGAATAGCAGCTTGTTTAAGAGCAGTCACGCCTCCTTGCCAATTTACGCTCAGATTTGCTACCTCTGGATCTTGGGGCACAGTCCTGCTAGGGAACGATTTCCCAAGTCCGAACCCGTATTCCGGACTCAGTTGACCAAGAGACCGTATCCATTGTCCGACCGCGGCGAGCGAGACTCGTACCTCCCAAGAACCTCCCTCCTTCACAGAACGTCAGAAACAGGGAAATATCCACAGAGCCTAGCGCACCTCAATGGTCTTGCAGATGGCTGCATTAATGCCAAAGGAAAGAAGGCAACCAGCCGCATGATCAAGACACTGCATGGGCAATGGCTTTGGGGCAATTGACCCATTTCGCTTTCCAAAGTCGTGGAAAGCTTCACCTTCGGAGTAGTTGAAGCCGATCGCGGTTTGCACTAGTGAATCAAACTAGCAGAGTACATTAGCAATCCATTTGCACCGAACTAGTTGGATGTAACCCACTCCATGTCTGTCTTTCCATGGCCCATCCCAGCCCCATGCAGTGAGGTTAGCGCAAATAATCCCAGGTTTCAGCTTCGCCAGCTCCTCAGTACCAAAACCTTTAGCAGCCAGACCTCCAGGCCGATAGGCTTGCATAAAAATATCAGCATCCTTCGCCAGACCCTCCAGAGTGTTCTTATCGGTTTCGGTGTTGAGGTCCAACTGAGTCGTACGCTTGCCTAAGGATGTTTCTACATCCAGTGCAGGAAGGGAAGGCAGGTTCGGCGAGGTAATCCAAAGAACATCAGCTCCCTGGGCTATCTCCCTGTAAGCCCACGAAACAGAAATTGCGAATGTAACGTGCTTACCAGCCATAGCTCTACCAGCAACAGGACCGGCAAGGACTCTTGTCAGATCAAGCACCCTCACCCCATCCAGTGGGCGTCTGGCGTGTTCTCGGATGGATCGTTTAGGGGCATCGCCGATCTTGAGCAATTCAACCGGCAGGCTTCCCAATAACGATTGAGCCTGCGCGTGCTCTTGCCATTGCTGAGGAGAGCGAAACGCAGTAGCACACATATCTCGCGAAGCAGCTTCCGTCTCGAACTCGACCGAGTCCCATTGTGCGAGAACCTTGGCGACATCTTCACGAGTGGCGGGTTCCTGAACCTTGAGGATATCTAAGATACCCTGTCTGTGACTTTTCCAGTTGGTTTTCATTAGATAGGCCATGTCAGCTGGGAATTGATCACATACTGAGGAAAATTTGTATGGATCCGAACGAAACTCCCGTCTTTAGTAGGGTAAAGGCCTGCGATTGTGTCCCAGAGATCCCCTTTCGGTATCTCACCGTCGAGAAGATACCACGCTTCACTATCTAACGTCGTACATCTTCAGTTCGATGTACAAGCCATCAGATTGAGTACTGTGCTCACGGAACTGAAGTAAAGCGTGTCTCGCGTCGACGGTCACATCCTGTTCTTCTCCGGTCCGTATAGCATGTACTGCAGCGGCAGAAAGGCCAGACAGGGCTACAGAACTCTTCAAAAAATTCCCGTAAAAATGCGACCAAACGAGTAGCTATTCTTAAAAGCAGACCTGTGCAGCAACTCCTAGCCTGAAGGAAGCATTGATGGCAGTATCCGCATCTCCAGTCAGTTTCAGTCGGGAGAGGGCAGCCTCGCGCAGGCCGACAGATTTCCAGAGTGCTTTGACCACATCTCTAGCAGTTACTACACCAGACATGACACAATGTGGTTGTGTCCTTCCTGAGCCTTAATTTAAGCACCGGCCCGGTGGTGAATCGAGCCGGTCATGCTATATTTAGAGCACTTCAACGTCTCTTCACGTTGCATTTGATTCTACACTGGACAAATACACCAGAATGAACGGAGAGTGGTATACATCACGACCTTAATAGAGGTATTCAAAGTCAATCCAACTAGGTCGTCCATTAAAGACCTTTTCCGCGGTAAACGCCGCCGCCTGACTTACAGTCAGGATGTGAGTTGCGGGAACCCTCCCAGTGCTGTTTCCTCCCGGGCCTGGAGAAAAACCATCCGTGAGGGATCCGAGAAACCGAATTGATGGGAGGAATAACCAACCAGTCGAGTTATACTCAGCGTAAAACGTTGTATTTGCGATTACCGGCCTGTCACCTCCCCAGGGCTTCCAGCCGACAGGAATAACGCTATCGTCCATGTATGTATTCAAGAAAACACCAGTGGCCAGATCATTCCATGGTCGTCCGAGGTAGCACTGGCCTTTCGTTACCGTAGTCGCATTAGCGTCTGGAGACTAGAAGAATGTAAACATAGGGCATAGAACATAAGACTTGTGACACACTCGAATAATCCTAGAGTTATTAACGTAGACCCCGTAATGGTTATTTGGTGCGTCTGTCAGATTGGTTCCCTTCCAGGCTGTAATGCCACCACCGCAAGCCCGATTGGCCAAGATAGTGTTTTGGAAGTAGCTGTGAAGACAGATGAGACCACCGATCTTAATGTGTTATAATAATTTGGGCTGGCACGTACGCAGTTCCAAAACCAAAAAGATCTGCAAAAATCGTGAGCTAAGGTAACCATGACCCCACCTGAAGCACTCACAGTCTGTCTGCCCAAAAACGACAGCGTCCACCACGTAAGTGCTGCCATTCCGACCTGTATACCAAGTATCTTGCCAGCCAGCAAAGGAGCAGCCGTAGAAAGAGGCATTGGAATATGAAATATCAGTCACAAGTGCTTGCGAAATAGAATAATTGGCCTGAGTAGATTTTGTGTGAGAATGACGCGAAATAAGGTGAGGAATTGACTGACGACTCGGTTGGCAAAATCAATGTTATAGGCCTTGAAATCGTAATTGCCACGAAGTGGTTGTAACGGAGCGCCTGTTGGGCCCGCTCCAATGAGAGAGCCATTGTACGACGGGGCAACTACCAACACCGACGAATCTGCATCATCTAGGCCGGGGGTGATGTATTTGGTGTTGTAGATATGGACCAGGTTTGAGGTAGCGGAAGGTGGGGAAGTCAATGGAAACTGTGCTTTCGACAGTGAAGCGGGTGATCCACTGGGCAATTGTCCCTGTGCTACACCGTAAGCATGAATTTCTTGACTAGTAGTTAAACCTCACCAGAAGTGTCAAAGGTGCTTCTCTTGTGACGTTGACGGTTTCATAGTATTCTCCGGCACCAATAAGAATCACCGCATTACCTGTCTCTGGCCTTCCATAAGTAGTTTGCAGAAGATGAGCTCATGTCAATTGAATTAGAAGGCAAACTCACAGAGATTTTATGGCAGATTGAATGGTGTGGTAGTGAGCATAGGTATCGGATGCATTTGCAGAGACATAAATCGTTCCTTTAGGACAGCCTTTCAATGGGGACGTCCCAGAAGGCTTTTGGCTCTGGCAAGCGAAGAATTTGGGCGAAAGTGCACCCGAGAATGCGGAAACAGAGAGCAGAACGACCAGGATCAAGTGCTTCATTCTGCAGTGGTTCCTCGACTATCATGTTTCCCTCCACAACAGTCTTTAAGTATGTTGGTTTCCAGCCATTCCCGCCGGGCCGTCAAGTCAAAGTCATGGGGTTCAACTTCAAGGAGGCGAGTACTCGGAGCCTTCTAAGATTTCCTGAATATTTCGTATGCTGCCATCTCTTTAAATATCGATAACGTGCTGTTATAATTAGCTGGTTCACCCTCAGCAACGCGTCGATTCAACACGAGGGTTTGGCGAAAGTTTTGAATTGAACGCCCGTCCATTACGTAAATGGAGCAGAGCACTTGCCGGGGCCATGACGTTCCCCACAGCCAGGAAAAAAAAAGCTTTGACAGTCGGGTTGCGGTAGTCAAGCGCCAGGCGCCGATAGCATAGCTTCTACCACAACTTCCACGACGCAAGTCCCGCTCCTGACGAGCCAGAGATGTCGTCGCTGCCTCGGGTCCTGCGCCAAGCGCGTATTATCGCGGTGCCATTGACGAAACCGAGAAACCTGGACAGGATACGGACCAAAGGTCATCAAGCTCTTACGTATTATCAGTTCCAGTTTGATGCTGCCCAGGCTCCGAAGAAAGACGAGCAGCCTGGAATTGCATCGCGATGGCTTCCAGAAGGTGGTCTTGGTAATTGGGTGTCAGAGAAGGCTGCCAGTACTTGGGCAGGCTTCGGGAAAGCCGAAGGTGGATGGAAGGTCTGTATCTATCTCAAAGTGCTTCAAGACGACGCCATACTGACTGCCCTTCTTTTAGCTTAAACTATTCCAAACCGGAGAACGCCTTGTTGACAGGATGGAGTTCGAGGAACTGGCTTTGAAGAGCTTTGATCCCTCGTTAGGCCCCACCGTATCGAAACCCAATGGAAATGGCTCTGAAAAAGCGCTGGAACAGAACAAGGATGAACTTCCCCGCGTAAGCAAACTCGCCCATGTTACCTACACCATTTCCTCACCAAACCCACCCCGTAGATCCCACTAATATACCCTTCCTCAATAAATACGAGTGCCAACACGCTTAATGAGCTACGAGCTCTTACAGAACATAGAACCCCGCGTCACAGGAGGGGATTTTGGATGTGGGCAATTATAGCCCCCTTCACGGCTCCATTCATGATCATTCGTATGTGCTTTTCCAAAGTAGCTGACGCCCGCGACTTACTTTCCTCGTCATAGCAATCATTCCCAATATACCTTTCTTCTTCTGCGTTTGGAGATCATGGTCGCATTATAAAGGTATACACATTCCTCCTTTCGGTCGACATCTGCTAAACATACTACTTTCAGCATATAGGTCTTCTCAATATTTGCAGTCCCTCGTAGAGAACGGGATTATCGTACCGGAACCAAGTGAAGAGCTCAACTCAATATACAAGGAGTTTACCCCACAACCAACCGAATCCGATGCAACACCTGCCTCCTCTGTTGAGGCTACCAACGAGAAGACGGACTCCCAAGAGCAGCAAACCTCCTCAGGATCCCAGTATCATTCCATCCTCCTTACACGCGAGGCTGTGCCACCTATCGTAAACCTCTTCGGTCTCAAGAAGACAAGTACAGCGGACCTACTCCGCGCAGTAGAGCAAGCTAGAGTCAGAGTCTCGACAGGTCGTGTCGGACTATAGGGTATTTATCGCTGTCTAGACTACATGTATGTGCTAATCTTTGCTGTGCAAGCTATCATAGTCGGGTTATAGTTGGTATATTGGATGGACCCCGTTTAGCCTCTAAACTGGTATTGTACACTGTACCGTATATTGCTTGTGGATATAATCAAAAAAGTTCTACTTAGAATAGGAAGATTTCGTTAAAATCGCTAAATCTCTAACGACTGTATCCACTCAGTAGACTGACAGGGAGAATTGGTGGGATAAAGGAGATGTAAAATGTCGTGCGGCAGCGCATGAAGGAGACTGGTACGAGTACATGACGTCCATCACGTCGAAACCGAAGATTCTGTGTCATCTGGAGCCCCATCGCCTTCGTTATCCTCAGCATAGTCTTCTTCATCCTCTTCGTCGTCGTCTTCATCATTCTGTTCATTCTCCTCGTATTCCTGCCCTTCTTCCTCATAGTCTTCTTCCTCGCCTTCCTCATCGTCCTCGCTAGAATCGTCATACGTTTCGACCGTTATGTCCGGAAGCCCGTTCTTAACGATCTCGTCTAATATCACATCCTCCCCATTCCTGGCCTCAGTCCAGCCGATAATCAGATGTTTGACCCGATACGTGGACCTCCTATGCACGTCGTCGTCTTTATCGCGGTGATTCGGTATCCGCAACCCTGCTTGCTCCCTGTATCGAATGAAGCTGTTCAACGGACGCCCCGTCAAACCAGACGTCTTGAAGGTCTGCAACCTGGGGAGCAGGGGAACGCGTCTCATTGCCATTGGCGTGCCATTGACATTATCGGCGGTTGACAGCCCTGACCCACGAGCCGCGTTGGAACCACCTCCGCCGCTGCCCGTTGACTTCGAGACAGAATTAACTAGGGCCAAGGCACGGCCGCCACGAGTGCGATTTTCGTCTTCCTCTTGCAGTGGTACCTGGATTGATACTCCTTCCATAAGAAGATCAAGAAGCCAATCGGGGACGTCGTCGCTGAAGACAACCTCAAGTGTACGAAGTCCCTCGAGGCGAAGGAGGAAGGCTCTGAAGGTCGCTTTGTCGCACTGCAAGGACATCAGGTTGAGCTCCTGGAGGGTTTCCAGAGAGGGGAGAGGGGAACATAATCGATAGGCAGATTCTACCGTTGTTCCCAAAGGATTTGTACCCGCCACAAGTTTGAAGAATGGGGTGTAGTCATCTTCTGCCATAAGGAGTGTGAGGCGTGTGAGGGATGGAAAGATAAGATGACTGATGAAGTCGCAGAGATATTCGGGACTGTCGAGGTTGCCTAGAGTCAGATGTTGCAAAGACTCTATGGGGAATCGATCGCTTGCAGCTGGCCATACGTTTCTTGGTGGTTTTGGTTGATCATCTACTGTCGGTGCATCCAGCTCTTGTCCCTTCGGCATCGGTCCTGAATGGATTATCGACAAAGACTGTAATTCAGGACTTTCATACACCATCATCCGCCAGTCTTTGTACGCAGGGCGCGTAAAGTCACGATGAAGAGCTAACTCAAGGTATCGTAACTTGGTAACGTAAGGGCTCACGTCCCAGGGCAGATTGACGCCAATCATCGAAACATTCTTGAGGCTAGGAAGGTCGTTATCGAAACAGACGACAGGACGCCTGTGGGTCGCAAGGTGAAGGTCGCTGGGGGTGGTGAAGTCCTCAAAATGGTACAGCTGTAGGGTCTCAAGGATCGGTGCCCCTTTGCATGTGCTCAAGAACTTGCGGGCAATGAGCTTGCAGTTGTTACACCGGACCTTTAGGTGAAGGGAGCGCCACATCGGCATATGGTCAACGAGATAAGTGAATATGGTGTCCATTTCAGTCGTGAATATGTTGGAAGGTGGGTTGTACTCGTGATCCGCAACGGTTTCGATGAAAATATCGACGGGATAGCTTGACGACCTCGCAGCGCAGCGAGCAATGAATTCTTCGCCTCTTTCAACATCGCCACGAGCTCGGAAATGCAGTATGTTCCAAAGCGCTGGCGTCTCCAAAGCTATTCTACGCCAACGGTGGCAGACATGAGTAACCAGGATTTGGAAATCGCTGTCTGGGGCGGGGGCACGGCCCTCAGGTGTGATGAGGAAGGGAGAGTCGGTGTAAGGGTAGTTGGCATTGGCACCGAGGAGAAATATACGACTCATCACCTCGTGCGGAAGCGAATGCACTCCTTTCCGTGGATGAAAAGGTAGGGTCCCGTCTGTGGGCGACAAATCTTGGCCGTTGGAGAGCGGCAAGCTCTCAGGCGATGTACGTGAACTGGTGTTAGTTGAAGGCATCGTACGATCCGTGCTTGCGAGATACTAGTATCCGGTGAAAAACTGGGGGAAAAGAGAAAGTATTCACGACACGTACCGTGGGCATGGTATATGGCAAGAGCAAAGGTGCGAGACGGCATGGTGGGCGTAATTCTTTTGTTGACAAGCTTCCCCGTGGTCGATCAACATTAAGCCCCTACTGGGCAGATAATGATTTCCTTTACTCGACCCTTTTTCCTCCGATCATTACTGAGATCTCCAGGCTCCCATGCGCCAACATTCTGGACTCTCACCATTTGAACTCCTACCGTATATGTCAAAAATGCAGATCCTTATTCTCCCTATGCAAAATTTTCCCTGCCAATTACGGGCTTAGATTTCACCTCAAATCTGCTCGAGGCCGCTCAAATGCAAATTAGGACTCGAGTTCTCAGGGGAAACTGCCCGTGTTGGAACCTTCAACCTATTTTCTGTTGGCGACCCTGATTGGCCTGGCAGCCGCCCTCCGAAGATCCTTAAGCGCTCGTTTTTGGCTTAATGGCTTCCTTTCTGGATCATCAGACTCGGATGCTTTCCCCCACTGTGTCATTGTGTCTGCTGCAGGTCATCGATCTCTGAACTGCGACCAAATTTCAGTGTCTGTGAATCGCTCCAAATAAACATGCGACGCTAGGGCTGCCCTCTTGTCTGTAGCTTCGAACCCCGTCGGCTGAATAGGCATGCCAAATAACCTTTGGTGATAGAATCACCTTCATGTTTTATTGCGACCGCCCCAAAGAAAACAAAACCTCCCAAAATTCCAATTAAAATAAAATAGGGTGCATTGCCCACTTGATGATTTCTATCACATACCCCTCTCACCAGAGCCAGGAGAACAATGCAGCCCTGAACACGGCAGGTCGCTTGACATCCAGAATTACAGAAAAGTAATGGTCAGTGTTGGTCAACGGTGCCTTTTTCCTCTCCATTCTGGGAACGCCTCCCCTGCCACGAGTTATTGCTCAGTTTGCTAATATGACGTTGCACAATGCCAATCAATCCTCGATGACAGAGTGGACCCACATTCCACTCGTAAATTCATGAACGGACAAAAGGACCCGAGAAACCCGCCCTCACCGCCTTTCGAAGATTCTGAGTAAAGAACTATGAAGGGACAACGCGATCTTCAGTGACAGGAAGCAGTGCTTCTTTCTTCACATGACCCATCTGGCGGGCTCAGGTCCTGCCTGATGTTCTTCTGATTCTCCTTCGATGTGGGGCGGAGATCGATACAGACGCTTTTGCGTAGCTAGTGAAAAGTGATTGTGCGTGCCACTGGGAATGGTTGCCTTCCAATTCGCCATCTGTGTGTGACTATCGAGAAGAATCTGTGCTCGGTGCTCGCAATAACATCC
Source organism: Clitopilus passeckerianus (assembly GCA_944990035.1). NCBI lineage: Eukaryota > Fungi > Basidiomycota > Agaricomycetes > Agaricales > Entolomataceae > Clitopilus > Clitopilus passeckerianus. The sequence goes on from CALYLX010000062.1 coordinate 197,419, forward strand.
GGGAAGCATGCCATGATCATGATCGAGACACATGGAGGTTACGAGTTTCTGCCGCGAACTGCATCATAATCGACACATGGCATTCATGATTCAAAATTAATTCTTAGGTCAATTACTTTCTAATTCTAGAAATTCCGATGGATGCGTAGTACATAGTTATATGTGGCTTCCCACCTATATCATACATATATCATAATGCTTACAATTCCCGTCTAAATAAATATCTATACTTTCAAAGAATAATCAAAGACCAGGCGGCCTGCTGTACGCCGGATGCTGCATTCCTTGATTGTAAGAAACCATTACCTGGTGCTGATACGTCTGACGATGGTACGCCCCGACCCAGTCGCGACATAGCTTCGCAATAGACCTGAGCTGTTTCTCAACATCCTCGTCGCCTCTGCTGTTTCCCAACACACTGGAGGTTCCTCGAATACGATAGTGCAGCCCGTCCATAATCTCCGCTATCTGGAGCAATTTCGTCGGCCCGGCTTCAGAGGAAAGCCAATAGTTCGGCCCGGCGTGGACGAGGAGCATTTCAAGTACTTGCGCATGCTCGTGGGATTTGAAGCTGGTGAGAAGAGCCGAGAAGCAGTCTTCCAGTTCATTGTCACGTAGCACCCCGCGTTGCCAGAGCTTTGCGATAAAGTGTGCCAGGCGGTAGGTGGCCATCACAAGGGCCTCAGTGGGCTTGGGGTGGTAAGTTATACCTTCAGGAATTCTCCTCTACGAGGGCGTTAGTCGGTTTAAAACATAAAGAGGCAGAGATGGCTTACGTTATCCCAAGCGCTGATAAAAGTGTCAACAAAGATATCGGCCAGCAAGTCCCGATAGCTAGATCGAAGGGACTGGCCTGGCTTGTCCTTCAATACTCTTCCGACTTCGACGGTAACAAGGACGACAGCTTTGAATTGAGCTTCGGAGAGAGGTTTCTTCGGATTTGTGGCTTTCCATAGAAGGTTTTTGACCATCTCTATCATTGTCGTCCATGGATCAGGCGCAGTGAGAACGGCAGAGGCAAGAGTGAACGCCCAAGAATTTGTGGTCGTGGGTATCGCAAGGAATTCGTCATCTTCGCAAGTGACTAGTACCTCAAGGATTCGCTTCCATTTGGGTATCTCCCTTCCCAGCATCCCTGTTTCCTCAGGAGGTCTGTGCAATAACCTGGAGTAAGGGAGTAACGGTTCCGTGGGCCAAGGTACCGAGCTTGGTTGCTTTCTGAGAATTGTCGAAGGAAAGGCTCCAGTTGGACGCGCTGTACGACACTCTGTTTCATCATCCGTGCTGGCGTACAGATCAGTGCTGGCCGAAGATGCGCTACTAGCTTCGCTGAAGCTGCTGGGGGAACGTGATTGATAGACGGCATTTGACAAAGGCAATTGCTTCCCGTAAGACGGGACTGGATAATGATAGATCTGCTCGGTGCTCATGGTAGAGGGAAGTTGAGGTCGAGGTTGTTGGATAGTGCAAAGCTGAGGAAGTCCGTCATACTTATAGCAAGCTGAGATGCCTCCATTGTCCTTCGTCTCTAGGATGCTTGGCCCTCGAATCAACCAAAGCGTACAAAAACGTGGACGAAATTGACAATGGATTGTGGCACGATGGTCAAAGCTGCTTCTGTGGGTGAAGCTGTGAAGATCCACAAGCGACTGTTCTTCCGCCACGGGCTAAATCTTCTCGTTATTTCAGAGAGGGTCCCTGATGCTGAACAATGAACTCAGAGCTTAAAAGCTCAAAGATCTGCATCTACTGCAAGGACACTGGCAAACTCACAAAGACAATAGGCACAGCCATCACTCCCATCCGTGTCATGGCACGTGACTGTATTTCCGAGTTTGATCCCTTTTCATCAATCCCCAACGAAGGGCTTCCAGGCGCCGGCTCCTTGGTTCGTAGCTGGATCTCAGCTTGCTCCCGACCTTCATGTCGTCGAGCGTTTATTTCCCGGCTCCTGTTGCTCTTGCTCTACGGCGGATAGCAAATGTAATCTCTGGGCTTACGATATCAAACCAGTATCTCTTGCTCAAGAAGGCAGGAGCCGAGGATGCACGAAATGACGTGCATAGCAGTTACTCCCAGCATATGCAATCAGCAGAAGCTGGGGGGCTTCAGCGGAGATCTCTTTCCAAAGTCACTTTGGAAGGAAATCGAAGCCTACCATATCATGGGCCTCTCCCTACGAGGTCTGATCATACACTCAGAAGTGCAACAGCTGAAAGTACGTCCTCTGCCGTTAAGTCATTCGGATTCGAGCTCAACATTCCCCAAGTGCCACCTTCAGACTTCCAGCCTAGGTGGTCCTGGCCATGGCCCACATTTCTCAGTACACAGCGCCAGTTATCCAGGGATCAAGGACCTGCTCCTTCGCCAGAGCGCAGACGAACACCCAAACAACCGGATCTACCCCGCAAACCTGTGCAGTTCAAGCCAGCTAGTGAACGGATGTCCCCAGACGTATTACATCAACTACTCCAGAATCCAGCACTATACGAGCCCCTTCGAACCCCTCGTTACCCCATAGTTTTGTGTCATGGTGCGGCCGTTACATGTTGTCAGACACAACCTTCCATACTGACATTTGAACAAGGGCTCTATGGTTTTGATTCACGTGGTCCCTCCAAATTTCCTAGCATGCGTATGCACTACTGGTCGAACGTACTGAATGTTCTCCGTGGTACCCTAAAGGCCGAGGTGATTGTGACTTCAGTTCCTGGGTAAGCGTTCTCTACAACCCACGCCAGCCCGTCCAACTAACCGTCCAACAGAACCGGTTCCATAGTTTCCCGATCTGAACATCTTGACCGTCAACTGCAAATGAAAGCTCGTGGTCGTGGTGTCAACTTCTTAGCGCACTCTATGGGTGGCCTTGACTGTCGCCACCTCATCACGCACCTCAAGCCTGAAACATACGCGCCATTATCACTCACAAGCATTGCTACACCTCACAGAGGCAGTCCATTTATGGATTGGTGTGTCGTGAGTTATTTCCGTCCCAAGTTCAAAAATACCGTCTCTAACCAAATTTCAGGACAACATTGGCATTGGCAAACTGAAATTGGAAGAGCTTCAGCTAAAGTCACGAAACGGTCCATCCATTCCTCAGGTCATACCGCTACCATCTCCCCACTCCAAGGACACCAAAGCTTCGTTCATAGAGGATTCAGCCCTTCGGCTCTCCCTCGCTTCTCTGCCTTCGTCATTTACCACCCTCCTCCTTTCCGTAGTTGACTCCCCAGCATACTCCAACCTAACTTCAACGTATCTCGAAGAGGTATTCAACCCTGCCACCCCCAACGACCCCTCCGTCAAGTACTTCAGCGTTGCCAGCCGACTCCCTTCCGTGAGCATCTGGCATCCATTCTGGCTACCCAAAATGGTTCTGGACAGCGCCGAAGAGAAACACCGGCTGCGACTCCGAGCCATCTGGGACCAAGACCCTTCGTCGGACTCCTATTCAGAACCACCACTTTGGGCAAGAGACAGGGAATGGGGAAACGATGGCCTAGTGACTGTTCAAAGTGCGAAATGGGGGGAATTTCTTGGGATACTGGAAGGCTGCGATCATTGGGAAATGAGGGGTGCTCGGGGGATTGAATTTGGCGTCGATATTCCTGCGATTCCTGCCATCGGGCTAGGTGCAGCGGCGTCAGCTGGTGCTACTGCTCGAAATGCTACCTCAAGCTCAGCCGGCTGGGGCCTGCCAGAGTGGATGCGTATTCCGGGCGCCTGGGATAAGGAGGCAGACAAGCAACCGAAACCACAGACAACGGGTAGTGCTGAAGACCGCCAGCGCCAACGCGATGAAGACAGACGGAAAGACGATGCTGTCGTTAAATCCTCCACTGACAAGCTTTCTGCCGTTCTGGATTGGTTGACCGAACAAGTTCCTTCTCCATCCATTCTCAACGCCAAGAACAAGGTCGTGGCGGACATTGAGGCCAGGGCAAAGCAAATCGCTAAGGAGGTCAACGTCCGCAAGCCCGAGCCGGAGAAACCCAGGAAGAACGAGTTGGAGACGAAGAAGGATCTTGAGAGGTTCTATGTTGCACTTGCGAGGAAATTGTACGACGAGGGATTGTAGCTGTGGACTCAACACTCATTATTTGTATTCATTACCATTGTATCATTGGGGTTATTTGCAATCAAATGTATTTTTTACCTGAACATCGTAAAGATACTACAGATACAGGAAACCTTGCTGGAAGCCGAAGTACAAGAAGTCAAACCAGCCGAGGCTGGTGTCTGCCCGTCAAGCGGATATATCGCATATACCCGGTCGGAGGGCACAGAATTGAGGTTGGAGGGCAATCGCTTTAACACCACGTTTGACCATGCGGTACCTAATATCGTGTAGTCGAGGGAGAGCGGACCCAACGTTACGTGGGGTCCCATCCGGAAGCTTAGGCCCTGTCCAGAACACCTCCGCCGAGCTGGCAGCACGAGGCCATACAATCGAATCCAAATTCTCTGGGGACGCTTGCTCAGCCCAAAGGAGTTGTTGCCCTTAAGGATGTATGATCAATGCCATGTGTCGGCTAACCCAAAGAAGAGTGCCTACCTCCAAGCACTAGTGACTGCTGGGCGTTAGGGATACCCTGAAGAGGGTCGAACGTGTATGCCTTGTGGAAAGATAACAATCAGAGGCCATCCGATATTCGCAAGGTTTACTCAAGCCCCCACCTTCTGCCATGACTTGAAGGGATCACACCAGCTGTTTCCGAGAGGATCGTTGCCAATCCATTCGCCAGCACCACAATCCTGAAAAAAAGTCAAATTACAGAAGAAAAATGAACTTTACACCAAGCTTACGAGGTAGAAGTAATTTGAAGGAGCATGCACAATCCTATACCCTTTCTCCGTAACAGACGCGGCATTCGATGAAGAAATCCAGACCATCGCAATCGTATCATTCCTCAAGGCCACGGTATGGTCCAAAACCATCTCTATCAGAGATCTATGCTTCAGTGTTCCGCTCAACCAATGACGTAATTCAAACACATACCTTCCCACACCACCGCCGTCTTTCCAAGACCCTGCAACGTAGTATGGACCTTCTGGACGAATGTGCTCAAAGCTTGTTCAAGCGTCTTCCCCTGGGCCTTCAGATCCGCTTGAGTCTGGGAATCCTGGGAGTAGCAGTTCGTGTTGAGCTCATCACCGCCGGTGGAGAACATCTTGGATGGCAAGGTTTTGGCGATGTTTGCAACCAAGGAAGACGTGAAATTCGTTGTTGCTGCTGATGCCAGACGTAGTTGACCGGAAGGTGGTTCATTGGCAAAGCTCGTCCATGGAGAAGAGAATGGGCAGGCAATATGTTCCGGATGGGAGGCAGAAATGATGGCGGTGTGGCCAGGGATGTCGATTTCCTGCAAGAACAGTTCATCGTCTTGAACCCATTACGCGGAATGGATAAAACATACCAACAAGACATCAATACCTCGCTATAATCAAAGAAAAAAATGAACATGTGACTCCTGTAGCACAAGGATTTTTGACATACAGCTGCCGCATAATTTGCGATATCCTGGACGTCTGATGTGGAATATATCTCGTCGCTTGAATAAGCGCCTTTTGCTGCAAGTTCAGGGAACCCAGGAATATCCAATGGGAAGCTCTGGGAATCCGTCACATGCCAGTGGAACACGCTCATCTTGTACAATTGAATTATCAGGAATATCCACGGAGTGAAAGAGCCTGAGGTCAGCCATACCTTGACCCAGCTCATAGCATCGAGCGTACGTTTGATGTCGGCGACGGGGAAACTATACAGTGTTAGACACTCATAGTATTCGGAAGACATGCATGCTCACAAGTTCCTCGCGGTATCGAGCATGAACCCTCGATAGGGCTGCAGAACACCTTAAGTTAAAACATCACAGTGGGATGCATACATGAACTCACGAAGGCGGGCGTATCATTGGTTATTTTCACTGGAGCTTGATACGTATACGTTGTCCCTGAGAGATCGTACCAGAGCTGGCTGAAGGTCGTCAGACCTCTAAACAAGCCTAGCGTAGAGTTTGAAGTGATCGTTGCAGCAGACCCATCGGAGGGCAAAGTGAGGGAGTATCCTTCACTACGTGTTCCAATGGCCTGAACAGCCTCAGTGGAGATAGAGCGAGCAGTTTTGCCACTGGAAAGCGATAGAACGAGGCTTTGTAGAGAAGTAGCTTGGTTGATTGCGTTGGCGTCATTGCTGCCCCGACCAACGACGAGTCTTTGCAACTTGTCTTTGGCAAGAAACGATTTGGTTGAAGCAACAGCGTCTACAAGGTCTTGAGGAGGATTGCTGAACTTAACGGTAATGTCGAAGTTGGATGCCAACTTGACGAAGCTTGTGCCGGTCTGAAGTGTCCTGGGAATAGGCCAAAGGCCATGGACACAGCTGGGGACGACGATCAACGCTGTGAAGATGATAGACAACATTAGAGGGAGAAAAAACGTACCAGATGGTTCCCTTTTATTCGTCAGGCTATTGCTGGATCGAAGAAGGTGTCAGTCGGACAAAGCGATCATATGAGGATCGTCGGAGGTACTGCCATTCTTGTCATGGCACAACCACCACGCGCTCTGCCATCATGGGCAGCCCCAGAGCATTCAGAATCTCATAGCGTCGCCTTGGATGCTTTGGCAACATACAAGAAGCGAGACCCATCGGACAAGAGTCAGTTCATCGTTTGTATCCAGCACTCACTTCCTCACACTGACCAGACCTCGTGGACTAGTCGTCGTACGATTCAAGGCTGTTGGAAATGCACCTATCATGAAGCAAAACTTCTACAAGATCACCGCTTCGAACCGGTTTCAAGCAGTGATACAGTTTCTGAGGAAGGAGTTATCGTGGCCTGCTGGTGAACCACTGGTGCGTTATCATGTTCTTGCAGGTCCCCGCATGGCTAAAGCTTTCGCGTCAGTTCACCTACATCAACCTCGCATTTTCTCCTGCACCCGACGATACCGTGTCGAATCTCTTTAAAGTGGGGTTCCAAACATTATCTATCATAGTCCTCGCTAACAGACGACTTTCAAGTCATTCTCGACAGATGGGCATCTCATTGTGAACTACAGGTCAGTTTCTATCTCGGTGTGCAACTGATTGTCACTGATTCACTTGTAGTACGACGGCTGCTTGGGGCTAGGACTTGCTGCATTTCATCCACTATCTAGAGATATACCCTACCTAATTGAAATGATCATGTCCATGCGCACCAAAAGGTGGCATGGGAGAAGTCGGGAGTTCAACGTGTTCAGCCACTCTTCCTCTTGTTGCCAAGGTCCGCCTCACATACGACTCCAAGACGGAAGTCTAGTGTCATGAATTTCAGGCCCCATTTCAGAGTCGACTTTAGGAAATTCGGGGATAGTTGAACCCTGCCCAAGTCAGATATTACACGCTGAACGCTGGCTCAGCGAATACTCAATATAATAGCAATCGTTTATCAAGTACTGAACGACATGACAGTTTCTCGTATCTTGAGCCTAACACTCCTATCCCCCGCCCACTCAAATTCTATCGAATCTCTGGCCTCCGTTAGCGTCATGTTCATGCCTAAAGACATTGTCAATTCCCTTGGTGCTGGGAGACTCAAGGACTATCTTACTTTCTGCCGTTAGGTGAAAGTTAAATCGCTTGAAAGGTTCAGATCCTCCATGGCCTTGACGTGGTGGTACACCAGGGGTGAAAAAGCTGGTGAAACTAGTGCCAACTTTCCATACCAGGACGACGCTCTCGTCCAGCGATAGCGATAGCAGCCTCCTTCCATCGGGGGAGAAGCTACAAGCTGTGACAGGGTGCTGATGTCCTTCTAGAACATATAGGCGGATCGCAGTCTTGACGTCGTACATAATGACTGCTCCTTCGTCTGTTCCGACTGCAAGTCGTTGAACGCCTGGATTGAAGTCAACACTCGGGAAGCTAGCAGGGAGTAAGCGAAAAGCAGAGGGATACAAAAAGCCTAAGGCTTACGTGTTGACTACATATCCTATAATCTCCGTCGCAGAATCAAAGACTGCATCCCTATGCGTGATCACGCTAGGGTCCAAAGACTTGACAACAGCCTCCAGCAGTTTCGGAACATTAGGCTGTAAAACAAGAGGACGCTGGAGGGGGCCGTCAGACAGTTGAATGGAATGTTCATATTAATTCCAGTACTTGCCTTTCGAACGAGGAATGCAACTATCTGAAGGACGGACTTGCGATGCTCGAGTGAAGGCGGGTTGAGGATATCCAACCCCAGTGTATGCATAAACAGCGCGGTATCACTGGCTGCAATCTGGAGCACTGCCAGGCGAGCTTGTACAGCGACGTTTTGCAGGCTGATAGACTCCTTCCGCGTAGCTGTGGCCAGAGAAAAGAGAGCCCGTAAGATTTCCATTGCGTCGATGTAATGTTGCCAGACGTGGAAACCCCGTGAACACAGGTCAACTGCTAGTACCCTGTGCAACGACTGCTCGTCATGCAAGTAGAGGGCGACAGATTTGGATATATCAACCAGAGTACTACAAATCATGTTCAGGTGGGTCATAGAAGTAAAACTAAACAACAATATGTACCTTGTCGAGAGCAGGCTATATCTTTCAGCGGCAAGGTATCCGCACATGTACAAAGCAAGCGCCGATTGGATTGATTCCCTGTCAGCAGTGGGTTGAAGACATGGCACTTTGGGTAGACGTCAAAAGAAGATCATTGAACCGGAAGTTGTGACGTACGCCTATGTTGCCAGTGTTCTGCCAACGCATTCGATTCATCATCACTTAGGCATGCTACAGCGTAGTCAAAAACGGTACGGGCTGCTTTTCGCGTCTCGACTATACTGGAATCAGCCACTTCCCATTTTCCTGTCATGGAAGTTGACATACCAGAACCAGCGAACCACGACCTGGCGAGAGACACTAGATTCGGTGGTTGGAAGGTAGGGCCGACGACAGAAGAAAGAGATGTAGAGTAGAAAATCAGGACAGTGTTTGCTCCCTCCATGAACTCTGTTCATCTATCAGTAAGTATTCATCAGCAGTAACATCGAGTTTCACCTTCGAATATACTGAGTGTTTGCAGGATCACAGTCACCGACAGCAACCTCCAAGCGGTTGCTTCTGGTGACAGGCTCCACGGATTCCGCGAATCTGAAGGCTTGTATAATGTTGTGGATGCTAGCCTGATATGATAAAAAAGGGGAGGGATGAGCTCGAAAGGTGTAGGCGATAGGGAGAGAAACAAACCCAGAATATCCGGGTGAAGCTCTGGGTTCTTGAATGCCCAACTTGTTGAAGCAAACTGTGTCTATGTCACTGCTAAGTCCAGGTGTCAGAAGGACTGATAGGAGAGCCTTTAGCCTCTCAAGAACTCGAAGAATGGCGCGGGTCTGGTCACGGTTGGTGCTGATTGTTCTCGCCAAGGTAGCTGACTCGGAGGCGAAGCGTTCCAGATCAAGCTGTAGGGTGGAGGCTGTTAAACGTTAATGTGAGGTCCCACTCAATGACATCAGGATACTTGCCTCCATCGTCAGATAATGGACATGGAAGGCTGACCAAAGGACTCGTTGGACTTCTGTGAGCGACTAAGGGTCTGTCGGGCGTCAAAGAAGGCTCAGAGAAGATAGCTGGTCAAGACCTACAACTTTGTCCAGCCACCTTGGTCCAACATCTCTTTCGCCTTGGGCAACTTCATAGAACGCCAAAACTCGCGCGTTTGTACATCCCATAACCGGGCACGTCGATCGGCGTAGATGAGCATTAAGTTGGTCCCACCTATGTATATATCGTCGAGAGGTGCAGCAGCTCCTGGAACAACGTACAGGCTAGGAATATTAGCAGGTGATATCTAAGCCTGGGGACGAACTCACAATTGAAAGCCATCAATAGCTATCACAGCAATGGTACCGTTGGCTGAAATACAAAGAGCGCATCCTTTCAGAGGGCTTTCCATTTCCTCCTCCACGCGGACCACAATTTTGAGAGGCGAGATGAATATCGTCCACCGGGCAACAAGTTGTAGCTGGCTGGGTCGAACGGTTGGGTCAGTGCTTGACTTGGATGAACAATGAGGACTTACTCAAAGGACCAGAAAGCTACGGATCCGTCATCTCCGCCCCCAACAATGAATCTCTCTTTTGTTCGCATGTTTTGAACGGTATCGAGAGCAATGATAGAGGCATTCAGGCTTTGTTGCGACGTATTCGAGTAGGAGATTTCCTCCTCCCCGGGTGCGAGCAGGGCTAGGAACGAGGTTTGACGCAGATGACCGTCCGCTAGAATGGAGGAATCAGCAAAAACCAAATCAAACAGCTTATAAGACCTACCGAACCCGGCTACGATAAGGTCTATGTCTAAAGCAAGCAAAGCAGTTACACCGGCAGGGGTTTCGGACACCTCGGGAGTAGCTGCCCCTTGCCAGAATGTTTTCGAACTTGAACTGCTGTGGTACTTTAGGCATAATGGCTCCTCTTCGTCGCTCATGTTTGTTGTCAAGGCATGGGACCTGAACCCTATGTCAGCAGCAGAATGGGGTCCGATTATTACTTTCTGCAGGAGTTTAGGACTGTAGAACATTTGTCAGCGCGCGCCGTTTGAACGATTCGAGAGCCCATACTGTATAACATCGCTTTTGGGTTGCTCAAATCCTGTCCTGGCTTCTATAACGTAGTGCTCGGTCCGGTCCTGGAGGTGTTCAACAACCGGCACCGGATGAAGAACAAGCGCATACCTCGTACAAAACGGAATAGAAGTAATGAGTCAAGAACTGCAAATCTTCAATGCCGGACAAGGGTTCACTAAAGAGTTTGCGGAGAGAGCCCGATCGATAATCGAAGACCTAAGTTCGGGACTTTAGATTCACGTCAATCGAATACAGAGGGCCATTCCTACCACCAGCTCTTCCATAGACCACACAGCGCCTAAAAGGCTGCCATCCGTTGAGTTCGAGCGAAACTGTAGAGATTCACCCTCCGAGATGACACCTAAGTTCCGCTCTTCCTCCAATTGAATTCTCCCAGGTTGCTTGTGATCCACGTCTAAGTGCTCGGAAGACTTGGATATGAGGTTCTTGAAGGGATTAGGAAGCGGTATCGAGTGATGTGGCGGGGATTCTTCCTGTAGGCTAGAATCGGGGAGGGAAAGAATTCCTTTGGGAAGTAGTTGTATATCCCTAACAAAAAGGTGCCCGTCATTGGAGATGCGATGAAAGATCGTTGTTCCTACACAAAGATGAGCATTTCTCCGATAACAGCACATGACGAGGTACAGACCATCAGATTCTAGATGTATGCCAGCACTCGAAGGAATACCGTCAAAGAACCACTCCCCAACCTTATTCAGGCTGATATCCGGAGCACCAACAGCTTGATCATTTATGATCACCTCAAAGAGCGCAATGCGCGACGCGTCCAACGCGCTGCTATCTTCCAAGTTTGAGGTTTCCGGAGACAAGTAAAGGGAATCAGTCAAGGCTGTGACCAACAAGATCGTCGACTGCATGAGGCATTAGTTTAGTTTAAAAGATAAGGCTACGATATTACCTCCCCAATAGAGGTCAATGCTAGGTCATTCCATAACCAGACGTCATGGTCAACATCCCTGCCCGGAACTCCAGAAGGTGGTTCAAGATTGTTGTAATCCGCGTCTACGTGAGCTAAACAAGCTCCATCTCGGAGGGAGGCAACTGAAATTCCACTGTTCAACATTATAATAAGAAATGTGCAATTGTGAGGCCAAATGAACATACCCCATCTCCTGGAGAACGAATGCTAGGGATCGACTCTCGTCGATATGAGCCTTCGTGACAGCATATCTGGCGCATCTTCGGGGAAGAATTGTGTGACACCATGGGTCAAATTCGAAGGAACGCCTGGAGACAGTGGCGGGAGGGGAGCTTAACGTTAACGATAGGGCAGGGACTTGGGCCTTCGAGGGGCGAGGGGTAACGGGGCCAGGGACTTTAAGGGAGGTCCTGCGACTAGAGTTCGGCGGAGGAGCGGACAGAGAGCGTGATGACGAGTTCTTCGAGGACAGCCCTTTGGGCGAAGCTTCATCACCACTATCGCGCTTTTTCTCCGTTTTGCTCTTGCCCTTCAACATGTCCTTCAACTTCTCTGGTTCATCATCGAAATCGACATAATTCTTCGGAGCCTCAACGGAGTCTACTGTGATTCCAGAAACGATGCGAGCTCTTGAGGTCACGTTGAAAGGAAGAGGGGATGTGATACTAGGTGTTGATGACCGAGATGAGGTAAGGTTGTCTCGATGTTGGCTTAACGGAGTGTTTGTCCCGGACGAAGGTAGCTCAAATGTCCGGGGAGTTGGAAGTTGCTGCATTTTCGGATCCTTTGGTTTGAGAAAGTAGAGACTCCCGTCCTCTGTTCCTATCAGAGCCCCTGGCCTGACCATGGTAGATTCATTCGCGGTCGCAACTCCAGAGGGTTCAAGGCCCCAGGACTTGACCAAACGCGCTTTTGCTTTTGAGCATCCAGCCTTCAAAAGGCTATTCGAGGGTGCATCTTTGCCAAATTGAAATGTAACTGGGACCGACAGCAACGATGATGGGTCCATTTGACGGGGCCAAAATGGAGGATCGGTCCTGCTGCCGACAAACGGTGGCGGTGTTCCCTCTTTATTTGGCACTGCTTGGCCGACGCGCCATCAGTCCCATCACCTGCCTTGGCCGTTCACTTTGGCGTCAGTCAACCGTTTTCTGAGTCTTACAGTCACGTCGTATAGGCCGACGCGTCTTTTCTCTCTCACCTCATTATAACTAATGAAACGAAGTCAACCTTGTAGTCTGGGAGACTATATGGTCACACTTGCTTAGCTGGATCAAGCTCTACAAGTCACCCTGTTCATGCGCCCTCTTTCGTGCCACCCGAAGCTCCTCTGCGGCCCGCCGGGCTACTTGTTCCTGTTCATTCGAGTTCACAAGACCAGGTATATTGCATCTAAACGGCTAAATTGGCTCAATCTATTCAGCTGGGTCGTTGACCTAATGACACATTATGGCTTCCACGGTTTTTTCTCGGTTGCTCCGATCTTCGATTTGTACCTGATGCATGGGGGCTAATGATTGTGACCTGGGGGATGACGATCGCCTCTGCAACCGCGGGATGTCAGTGTTTAAACCGCTCCGCTCTGGCTAGCAGTCTCCCAAAGCTGTTCCACGAGTTGTCGGTTGCCTACTTTGTAGGCCAGGTGGTAGTATTTCGGAGCAATAAATTTCCGACATCTACCCAGATCGTCCTGATTCTAGGATAAAAACCTACATGAAGCTCAAAGGGTATTTCATTTTACAAACCATGCATTGTCTTGGGCTATTCATACTCGCAGCGACGCAGCTTGCCACCGCGCATTGTGGGTGACTCATATCCATGAACTGTTCTAGGTCTTGACGATGGCCTGCAGACACATTTCCCAACTTGATTGTGAACGGCACAACCACCACGGACTGGCAATATGTTAGGATAACTGCCAATCACTACTCCCAAGCCGGAGTGAGCGCCATCCTTCATATTCAGTGATGCCTCGTACTGATTAGATGTCTATCAAGGTCACAGATGTCTCGAGCTCCGCTATTCGATGTTACGAACTCGATTCTACGTCCGCTACTAGTGCTGGAATTGCAACCGTTCAAGCGGGTTCAACTGTTGGATTCCATGCTGACAACATCATGGGTCACCCTGGAGTAAAGATCTTCTTCTTCCAAGAGCTCCACAGATTTACGAACTTCGCTTATCCAGTATTTCTCCGCATACTTGACACCCGCAAGCCCTGCGGCTAACTCTAATAGCGCTGGCCTGGGGAAGACATGGTAATTTCTTAACCGACTGCAGCGGCTGCGTTCCTGATCGTCGTCCTGATCTAGGTTCAAAATCTGGGAGTGGGCACCTAAATGGTCCGCCAGCACTGGCCTTGTCTTCGACTCAGAGAGTATGTATCTTCTTTCTGCGTCTTTACTCATTCAATACCGGCGTATTAACAACTCTCAATAGACATTCAGCAATTTACATTCACCATCCCCAAGAATACCCCTAGCGGGCAAGTATTATCGGATCCTTTCTACTACACGGAAAGCTGATGAGTGGTATTTCTGTATAGACAATATCTCCTGCGAGGTAGGAGACCTGTATGCCTTGTTACTTGACAACGTCTCAGCGAGAATGCCTACGTCATTAGGAGAACAAATCGCTCTACATCTCGCAGGAACCACCGGCGGCGCTCAGGTCAGGCTCTTCTACCTTTCTTCGCGTAGAAAGTACCAATCACTGTGTCCGAACAGTTCTATATCGGATGTGCCCAAATCAATGTCGTCAACGGAGGTTCTGGTAAACCGAGCCCCACCGTTTCGTTCCCTGGTACGCCTTGCCCTTTTCGAGAATTAGTTCCATGTTGACAGGTTATTAGGCGCTTATTCCGCTTCCGACCCTGGTATCCTTCTTAGTGGGTCTACGTTCATTCCAATGTATCAGAAAACTGAGAGCTTTCTCTAGATATCTATGCCCTCCCCAGCGGTTACTCCGGATACAAGGCCCGTGAGTAGCCAACATCCTTGTCTACTCAGTCACTCAATTGGTTGCTTCAGCGGGCCCCACCGTCTGGACGGGTTGAACATGCTTTATCTATCACCTGGATCCGCGTTGATTTGTACGATGTCGTCATCAGTAAACTACTCTTGTTCTTTTCGGGGGTCTTATCCTCTGGTCGCCCCTCGTTTCCCGGTCGACTCCCCATCTTTATGACATCCCTGCCGTTCTCTTGTTCCTTTTCTACTTGCACATATTCTCGTCGGACGAAGGATTGGCTGCGACATCAATCATTTTCTGAGTCTGAAGCAGATGAGGCGTGTTGAATTATGATCGCCGTTGAATTAAAAACTTTCCAAGCCCCTTGGTACTCGACAATGCCCACACCTATCGGAGGGTATTTGTCAGAATTTATCAGACATCCCATCCTTTTGCTTCCGTTTTCGAACAGATCCATCACCACATTGTCATCTGACGGGCTTGGGTACCATTAAGCGAGCTGCTCAAGCGTCTATCAAGGCTGGTGCCGAATTTTGACTGTCTTGGTTACCTTGTTTCTAATCACGAATTCTCTTCGGCGACCACCATGGCTGCTCTAGACCCTCGGAATATCGCCTTCTCCTACGACCGACCCCCTTTCAGGCTGCTGCAACGAAGTTATATTGAACGAGTTGGTGGGTGAAGCCTGGTACCAGAGGGTGCACTGCCATTCTCTGAGCAATTGGTGTAAAGGTGTTTTTGTTGTCCACTTTCCTTAGATGGCCTCGTATATATTAACAACTGCTGTAGTTGTCCAGTGTCTCCCCCGCTTTCGACATCTTTAACACGCCAACGTCGTCTTTCTTGTTATACTGAGGAATGCTCCCTTGGCTCCTAACTATACTTGTGCTACTCTTCATCCGTTAGTCTATCTTCGAGTTTACATGAGATTGTCTCTATGATTAAACATCAACAATTTTAGTCGTAGGACTCCTCACTAGCAGTTTCTTTGTTGGTCCAATCATTCCATTCCTAAGGCGTCGAGTAAGGGATCTGCGCCGAGTTCGACGTCGAAGCCAACCAGGCGAGCTGGTCCTACCCTTTTGGCGCCTCGGAATGTCTTCCGAATGGCCACCGCCGATAGAGGGTACCCTTGTTCAAGTCTTCAGTCATGCATATGTCTGGAGATTCCTACTTCCACCCGCCGGTCCAACAACTTCATACACATTGCGACCTGTCGTGCCGCTTCGAGTAAGTGTTTCTTTTGGGTGATATATAGGCGAATCTGGCTGATTCAAGATCCAAGGAGTTGCTCGCATTTCGACATGCTGGAGATACGATACACGACTCTAACGTGACCATCTCTCCACCAGCTAATGCGAGGCTACCCGGATAGAATCAAGCCGAAGGCACGATACCCTATTATTCTCTCCAGATACCCTTACAAGACGTACATTAATCAACAATTATCGCTTTTGGATCGTTCACCTGTGGATTTTATCATTTAGATCGATGGCCTCGAAGCCACCCGCTGTAAACGCGTTGGCTTGGGCGGGGTAGGTCTTCGAGTTCCCCTATTGAGACTAGGTTACCATTCAGTCGGAGGTGCAGCAAAACTTCTCTCAGAGGCTATCACGCCTCACAGACTCTTACAGTGATAGATCTCATTTCCGCAACCGTTCGCTCGCCTTGGGGGCGAATGCTCTTGTTCGTATTGTCTACGATACCGCCATTGTCTTGATTTTAATTCCTACCCTTCGCAGCACAGCGGTGCTCATCCCTCCAGAGAAGATGCTCTGAAGCTCACTGGTCCACCGTCTTCGCCGTCAAGACCATCGTGGAGGGCGAATCGTGCGTCCTTGGGGATCCATGCTCGAAAATTCGATGTTCCTCTTTGAACGGGTGTCCGAATGCTACCACAGATAGAACACAGACGTAAGATTACATCGGCAGAGAGGTTCTTTCACATGCCCCAAAGTTGGTTCTATGGGAGTAACTGTGATTCCGCGTAAAAGGCGTGGTGATAGTGAAACGGCTGTTCAATGAGTAAAGTGACGTGTGGCCTAAGCTAACCCCTGTGGTGTATCAAGAAGGCTACGTTATAGATAATTGATCATAGGATAGATACAAGTAATTTAGGTTATCTCGATCATGAGCTCTATCTATCTATACCCAATGGGACTTTTCGACCAGCGTAGCCTGCATTCTTATGATTAATTCCATGCGTTTCCGCGGTCAGAGTCGGCTAAATCCAGTAAGGTGATCAGGACGCCCGATCGCTCGGGTGATACGAGGCCCAGATTGGGCTCAGCCTACAGTTCTTCCCGCCACACCATATCTCGGTCTTCTAATATCTCTGCTGTGACTACATGCATCAGATTGCGCTTATCTGTCTTTGATTAAGGGTAGTAGTAAAATCTGTGCTGTCCGGGATAACGTCCGGAATCAGATTTCGGGAAGATGATGTTGCACACCAACTGCTGTGAAGATTAACGCACATTCGTTGTAGAACCGCATAGGCGCTGACTTCTGCCCCCCACGACTAGAGCAGTTGACAGTTTTACACACCCTTTCGTTCCATGATCGGGGCGTTTGTAACAGTTTCGAGAATGTAATTTAACCATATAGACTAGCACAAAGGCTGGCAGAAGCTCAACCACGAGCATTCCACGCTGGTTTATCGCACCGATCGGTTTGAATCAGGACACCTGAGCCAGAGTGGTCGTGCGTTGACCTTCACACCTATAAGCGCTAAGCAGCTGGATAAAGGGCCTGGAGATCTCTTCTCTCCAATGCCCAACTCGACGCTGCTTTCTGTGGCACCTCACAGATCATCTTCTAGATTACCTGTCTCTTGATCATGCCTCCAAGCTGTTGGGACCAAACGGACGAAACCCTGTTCATAGGTTAGTCCAGCTCATCGCCTAGGCCAAGACTCTGCTTGACATCAGTTCCTCTGTTTCCTGGCCTCAGTTTCGTTGGTGCTGGTCTGCATCGCTATTTTCTTTGCGTCCTTGCTTTTGTATAAGCGGATCAGGAGTTCGCGAGCCCGTGGTCGTCAGAGTAGATTAACTGGATCATGCGGGCGTATCTCTATCATCAGGATAGCTTCACCCCTCCTTCCGGATCCCATGTCTGTGCAGCTAGCTATGCAGAAGTTCCCCCTCCTGTGCCCGATGTACGCCAGTGATCAGAAGATGATAGATGCGGAAACTGGCCATGCGCCACAGGTGGTTCATGGTTTGTGTGCTTTTTTCTTCATCAAAAGCCGTGCGTTGAGGTCTTCTGTTTCAGAACCTCCTGCTCTTGCTCATACACTGAGTCGATATACCGTTCATCAACCAGGGTCGACAACTTTTTGACTGTATCTTGTCAGTGAGGGTTTCCTCTCTTTTTCGGGCTTGTTATGGTTTTCCCCTTTAATATGGTTCGTATTTATTGAGAGGCTTATGTACCACCACCATCCTCATGAACGTTTTCTATCCTTGATGACCAATGTAGGTTCACTTTCTGTGATTGGCCAACCCCCCCTTAGATGTCCTCGGGGGAACCGATCCGACTGCCCAATGAATGTAATAAATTAGGGAACTTGAGTTTGAACGTGAGCGTGAACTGTGAGCGACGAGATATCTGAGATTCAGTTCGTTTTAGAAAAACGGGTCAAGTAAGGTAAAAAAAAAAAACGTCTCTATGAATTCTCGGAAAAAAGCAAGAATCAATGATTAAAGCGTCAGATTTTTACGATACACGGAAAGGACAGTTAATAGTTGAGTCATAGCTAGAAAGTTCGTGACAGGTGATATATATATTGCGATATAGGTGAGAAGTCCGAGTCCCAGGCAGCAACAGTAATAACGTTCAGAGAGGAAAGCATGGTATGTACGGCAAAGGTGTAAAATTATGCACTACTCTGATCGAGTTCAATTGGGCAGGGGGCATCCGATATTTGTGTTGAGGTGGCACGTTTGCCTGGGAGGCCGAAGATACTCATATCAAGTACCAAGCGGAATTTCAAGGCTAAGTGCGGAGGTTAGTCGATATAGTAGTGGAACACCTTAGGATACACTCACGAGGACGTAGTCCATTAGGATACTGGCCCTTGTTCTTGCACGCGTTGTACCAGCTTGCCCCTGAAAATGATACGGAATTAGGTTGATGAATGAACATGGTGGACAGACGTACATGTAACATCGGATGAATTTTCGCCAAGGTACGTGATATTCAAAGGTAGCTGAATTGCGGGGAATCCTCTCGGGAGGGTGAGCTTCTTAAGCTCCCCTTCGCCGACCAGTCTCAGCGAGTCAAGGTCGTAAACTTTTGCTTCAAGAGAGTTGAATTTAAGAGGGAGGTAATTGCTCGAGGTATCCACTTTGAGAGATGCGAAAGCGGGGAAAGAGAAGTTGGCAGGAGCTCGGTTGAAGTACGTTGGAACAGTCTTGTTCCAATCGCCCGAGGCTTGAATGAGGGGCTTTTCGCTGTTGAAGGAGAACGACGGCACCCGAGGAATAGTGAAGCCGAGTACAATTGCAGTTCTACAAATACGTCCAAAAATTGAGATAATTTTGAAAGTGGAATCGGCGATGGGACTTACATAGCGCAAAGGATAAAAAGAGTGAAAACAAGGGTTTTCCTTGTGAGCCATTTTCCACAGAGCCCTCGTTCGCCTCGGTTGAAGGCCGTGATTTGTGCCCGTCGTGCCTCTGCCTTCTTAGCTTTCCTCGACGCTTTCGTCATGTCCTTCAGCTCTTCGCGTCCCCATTCAGCACCAAGAGCAGGAACGGTAACCATTTCAACGGGGTTCCTCGAACTTGCAGCATCGTCGTCTTTTAGTGGTGTTGACGGGGGAAGAGGCTCATAACTGTATTTCGCCTCAATATCAACACAACCGGACAAGCGTCGAAGAAACTCACCCTTTAGAGCTCTGCTGTCCAAGATTCGTGCTGTACCGAGGACCAGCATTGTTGAAATCGGCATAAACATCCCAAATATGCTCTTCAACCTTCTCACCAGCCTCTTCCTCATCCCTCCCACCTCGCAGCGGCTCTGCCCTCCCAGCGTTGAAATAAGACCCCCTGTTGTATCCAGCAGACGGTCGCCCATTCAGAGGGTCTATACTGCTCCGTGGTGCGTCCGGATTGAAGAATGATGAAGCGTCATCCCTAGGTCGCTGAGAGCTCGACGACGGTCCCGGAAAGTCCCTATTGAGAGCATCCATCGAATTTTTACGACCGTAGAATGAAGAAACGGCCGATTTCCTATCGTAATCCATGAAATGAGTGGCTAAAATTTGAGGGTTGGGTATAAAGGGGACGGTGTCAGGCGTCTTGACACCCAGGGATTGTGGAAACTGTTAGAACAGGCCCACGTGTGAAATCAGTGCTAGCTCCTTATGTGCCAGTATCGGTCAGTCAGCCCGCGCCTCAATCACACGATTTTGCAGAATGTCCCCATAACTAAATAAGTGTCTATTATATGTACACGCGCAGTGTATTATAGCATTAATAGAAGCGGCAACTAATATTCTCCTTCCCATCAACCAAGCGTTTGTGAACGATGTTGCTCGTGAACGAAGACCACTGTTCACAAATTCATTAGCAACCGGAATGACTATTCTGCAAAACCAGAAGGCTTACCCCGTTACCAATGAAGACCGCAGCCCGCCGCGCTATCTCCATGTCCACAGCCATGTTAACTTCCGTTTGCTCCTGGTCCAGCTCAAGGTCCTTGCTGGTGACAATCGTGTGCCAGCCGTCCTGCCTGAACGTCTTCTTCAGCTGCTCAAGCCATTCTCCTTGCTCGTTTGTCAACAAGAATAGCACATCCAAAACACGATGGCCCGTCTTGGAAATGTCCAGGTATTCATAACGCGACTCGCGGACTTTCTGAACCATGTCCTCCGCACTGGGTAAACAGTGCTCCAAGTACTTCTCAATGTTCTCGGGGGTGTTCTTCTCGGGCTCTCCTCCTGGGGGAGGTGTGAAGCTATCAGGCAAGTCTTCGAGCAGGTTCCAGCTGTAGAAGGTCGAGTTGTACTTGGCAAGGTGGAGGCAAGACTCCTTGAAGTCACCACGGCGAACATGCACCGCAAGCATGCGGTCATAGGAGCTGCGGGAGACGGCAACCTTGGGTCGGGGACCGTGAGGGATGAAAAGGTATTCATTCCTGTCAACGGCGGACTTGACGATATGAGATGGCTCGAGAAGACGGGAGGTAGGTGAATGCGCGAAAATAGGCCAGAGGGAGCGCACACGAGTGCTTCCCCACAGCCAAAGATCGAAAGTTTGAGGGAAGAAATCCTTTGTATAGTGCTCGGGCTCGATTTCTATGCATCTATCCGGTGAATCAGAAAGGATCTTTTTCCAGTGGTTGAAGATCTCAACGCCGTCGGCCCAACCAATATTGGGCTTGACGTCGCGGGTATTGATTATGGTCCTTTCGTTCTTGGGGCACACAACCTCGAACCATTCTTCGGAAATGGACCGAGGGGCATCGTCACCTTCGTCCCATGGGCCTCCAGCAGAAGGGCCCGAAATGATAGCGGGAAGAGGGGTACTGGGTGGGATTTCGCGCATTTTGTGTTCGGGCCAGGCATAGTGCGATTCCTTCCAAATGTAAGGCTGGAAGACGTAGGCGCGTTTTGATTCGTAGGCAAGATGTGTGTTCATGAGACTGTAGTTCCTCAGCTTCAGAAACTACAATAAGTATATAATGTAGTGTACTCACATTTCGTTGAAAGCATTGTTCCATCCCAATCGTTTCACCTGGTTCGAGAATTTGACGTAGCGGCCGGTCCTTCCCTCTGGGTACGGCAAGCTCAAGTTGTGCTGAGGCAGGTTCTCCTGCCATTTCTTCAGCTTGGCAAGAGTAGGAGGGTTTGCCCACTCAGTCTTCTTGTTGCTGTCTTCCCTCGAGAGTCCTCCGGCGAACTTGGCAGAATGTGTGACTTTGCTGGGGTGGTATAACACGAACATCACGAAGACGACAATGCCGAGCACGACAAAGTATTGGCGTCGTCGGTTCGTGAGTTGGCCTGACATTCTCCAGGGTGATGTAGGCTTGTCCTTCCAGCCTGGCATGGTGTGAGGTGTAAAGTGGAAGGCTTGAGTTGGCGCGTCGTCGTTGCTATATAACTCTGCAAATTCCACATCACAAGCATCCCCATATATTCACGGTTATTGACTTGATTTTGCAGGGTTAGCTTTTGGCTCAGTTCCTTAGTCTGTGACCAGCTTGAGCGAAAGCAGTCTACAGGTGGTTTCAAAGGCCACCAAGGTCTATATTCAACTGACGAGAAATCTCAGATTTGCACAGTACTCCTGCAAAATTCTTTTGCTACGAGTACGACTTTCTTTCCCAATTTTAGCACATCGGCAACCTGAAGCCGAGCCCAAATCTTTTCCCGGCAATTCAGTCAAGTTAGCATGCCAAGCTATCGCCGTCGTTGCTGTTCCGACCTCACCGCAACAGTTGGATCACCTCTCATTGAACTGTTGATCATCTTCAATTACAGTCACTGCAGAGAACTCAGCAGGGAACGCTAGGCTAGATGAGACCACCACAGGCGACTGAGTGCGGTCAATCTTGCTAGCACGTACAAAATGTCAATTTAGAGGTTCAACTTCCGCTTCACTGAATTTTCGGACGCTGAACAAGCCAGCTTAGCTGCTTTCACTACCTAAGCTCGAGACAAAGCCACAGCAGCCATCTATTTTTAGCCATATAAATTCAGCAGCCGAACCATATCACCGCGTCCCCGGCGCGACAGTCTGGTCTGACCTTATGCTCCACTGGAATCGATTGCTGCTAACCATTACATGACTACGAAGCCCGTCATCTTCGCCTCGACGCTTCGAAAGCTCCAATCGCCGGGCTCACCGTTGCCTTAGGCTATTCTCGCTACAATGAAAGGGCTAAATTTATCACCAGCCATCGCATTGTCATTGTTATTAGCGGCAAGCTTAAAATACTCCAAGCAACGTTTATAACCTACCCAGTTTCACTTGAAATCGTCGCTTCCTTCCGCAGCAACCGAGTCCTTGACTTCTTACCACCTTCCACTCTGTTTGAACACCGGTTGTTCTATATCGACGGAATATGCACCATTCACTGCTTGTAGCTTCTGTAGCTTTGGTCTCAAATGTTGCTCCCTTTGTCTCCGCTGCGAACTATCAAATTATCAAGGAGTATGCTGGCTCAAACTTCTTCAATGACTGGACGTTTTATGACCATTGTAAGGAGTCTATAGTTTATAGTTGATGTGTACTTTCACTAACCACTGCATTCTTTCTCAAGTTGACAATCTCACGAACGGCGACGCTATGCAAGTTCACTTGATGCCTTGACTAGCATGATAATAACCCCTGTGCAGCTTTGTCTCTGCATCCGTAGCAGCCTCTGCACAACTTGCCTACGTCGATCCCGGATCAAACCACGCCATCATAAAGGTTGACAATACTTCTACCGTGCCATGGAACGAGAAGCGTAACACTGTCCGCATATCAACCAACGACCGATACGGTGTTGGAAGTGTTTGGGTAGCAGACATGTACCATCTACCCTACGGAGTGCGTGTGTTTCCTGATTTTCCCCTAGCCCGCCCTCATTAACTTCCTCCTCCATAGTGCTCAGTCTGGCCTGCTTGGTAAATCACTCCGCCAAGTCCAATGTACTATGATACTATCAGTTCTAACTCTATCACAGGTGGTCTCAGTCACCGAATTGGCCCCAAGGCGGGTAAGCAAATTCTTATTTTGCCTACTATTTCCCCTTCTTACACCCTCCTTCAGTGAAATCGACACTTTAGAGGGCGTCAACCTCGCCAAAAACAATCAAATGGGTCTTCACACGAACCCAGGCTGCAACCTGTCCAATCCAACCATCACCACCTCCTCCAGCGTCGTTTCCACGGACTGCAGCAAATTTGATAACAACAACCAAGGCTGTCTCATTCAAGACGGGAACCAGGCCGCCTACGGGGAGGCTTTCGGTGCAGCGGGAGGTGGCGTCTGGGTCACCGAGATGGCTGACACTGGTATCTCGTAAGTCTCCTAATTAGTTGTCGGTTTATAGCGGGTACTGATACACCCCTAGGATCTGGTTCTTCTCCCGTGCCAACGTTCCCAGCTCGATTTCTTCCAATGCCACTAGCATCGACACCTCCACCCTCGGCACTCCGACCGGCAACTGGCCTTCTGCCGCGTGTAGCATGTCCCAGTTCTTTGAACCTCAAAACCTCATTTTCGACATTACACTCTGCGGAGGTAAGGAACTTGAACACCCCGCTTTCCCGCCTCTAATCCCACAATTCTAACTGTTTCCCTCACAGATTTCGCTGGTGCACCCACAATCTTCAACCAGACCTGTTCTGGGGTCTGCTACAATGACTGGGTCGTTGGGAACGGGTCTGACTATGCCACCGCATACTTCGAGATCGGTTCTGTCCGCGTCTACAGCTCTGACGGTACCAACAACGTTATCAAGGGTGGAAGTTCCTCCAGCTCTGGCTCGGGGAATAATGGAAACAACACAGGCGGATCGAGTGGCGGAAATGATGCTGTAGCAAGCGGCGGTAATGTTTTCTTGACTCTGGGCGCTGCTGCTGTATCCTTGTTCTTCGGCTTCCTGTAACCTCTTCGCCCCGTTGTATTGTATAAGAATGGACTTCATGATTGATGTCATAATGCAAGCTGTAACCCAGTCCCTGGCCCCTCCCGGCGTGGTCTCGTTATCGGACCTATTCTCTGGTTAGTCCCAAAGTGCACCAGAAAGCCGACGCATGAGGTCTGTTATCTGCTATCTCAGCTCTTCTATTACGGCTTTCTAAGATGGAAGGGTTTCAGAACCCCAGGTGTATCTGTTCATCCCATCCCACATTTACGCCGTCATGTAAAGTCGCCGGTGGAGCCTATACTTCGCTCTACTTTCTCGCCTTCCGTGTTCTTGTTCACATGGCGGCAAAGGCTTAAAAAAAACCGCCGCCTGATAATCAAGATATGTCAATGGACCGGCAGCCGTAGTTGACCATGATACGGTGCAACTTTAAAACCTCTGACACGAACGTGAGTTGGACCTAGAACTTCCTCTGATAATAAACTCGATCATTTACTGCAAAATTGAGGATAGATAAGTTCACGCCAGACTGACCTCGACACAGATAGAATTCTTTCGCTGATGCGATTCAGAATTTACGATCAGAATGGAAGCTCAAGCGCTCACTGGCAGATTTCAGCTCCGCGTGAGGGTGTTCTATCAGGCGACCACCAGTTCTTCTATGCATCACTGCTCTATGGGTCCAGAACTTGCAACCCCGACTCGGCTAGGCAGTCTTGTAATATGCAAGTGATTATCCAACATCCAGCATTCAAGAGTTAACCCACAAGGCTCAGAAACTATCGAGATTTCCAAGACCACCCTGTGACACCCACATGAGAGTCCATACTCATGTGACCTCAGACCACCAATATTAGATCTGATCAGGTAAAAGGTTGCCATCCAACAACGCACGGCAGCCGAGAGCGCTGTGGGCGCTTGGGCGCTGGTACATTGTAGATCCAATGCCAGGGGAGTAATAGGGAGTAACACGTTACGACTGAGGATGGTAAGACGACGGCTGGGCATCCGAAATTACATGACCGCAATGCTTCAATACGCTTCAGACACTCTATTTAACCAGCACCAAGGCAGGAAGTCCAATACAGCCCTTTTTTCGACAAGAATCACAGATCCTCGTGTCTTTCGTTCAGCCTCCTGCAGCCGCCAAGCGCTCTTGCACGTTATCGTGCTCTCTCAAAAAAGGCCTCTGTTCATGTCTCTTCATGATAATTGGCACCATGAGCATCGGAGAAACATAGGGACGGGTGCGATGAATAAGGAATCAAGCATGGAATACCTCGATGCCTACTATCAGGCTGGGGGTAACTTCATCGACACTGCCAACAATTAGTGAGTTCCTAATTCTGATGTTCAAAGTCCTGTACTGAGTTTCCGAGAAACTCATTGGTGAGTGGATGGAGACTCGGGGTATCCGAAACCAGATTCGTAGCGACCAAGGTGGAAAAACCAGCTGCTTTCTCCAGGTATTGTAGCTGATCTATTTCTCGGAGACCCAAATATCAAACAAAAGGTTCATTACCATGGGAATAACCATAAGTCATTACACCTCAGCCTCGAGGCGAGCCTGAAGAAATTGCGCACAACCTATGTTGACCTCCTCTCGTCCACGTCTGGGACTATGAGACCTCCATTGAGGAGCTCATGACCAATCTTCACAATCTTGTTGCGGCTGGGAAGGTTCTGTATCTGGTAAGCCAGCGAGTTCATCCAGTTTTCGAGTTGGAAGCTCAACTCCTTGCATTCTAGGGTATTTCCGACACCCCAGCTTGGGTCGTCTCACAGGCCAACCAATGGGCTCTCAGTAGGGCACGGAAAGACTCTGTTTGCTGTATACCCAAGGCAGCTGGAACCTCATGGACAGGTCCATTGAGGGGACATTCTTCCCATGTCGCCAGCACGGTATGGCTATTGTACCTTGGAACGTTCTTTGTAGCGGTAGGCTGCCCAGCAATGCAGAGGAGGTACGGCGCGAAAAGTCAGGTGAACTTGGACGGGACCTCAAAACAGATACACATGGCTGAAAGCGTACCAAGGCAGAGAGAAAAATGACGGATGCCCTCGAAAAGGTTGCAGCAGAAGCTGGTGCATAAAGTACTACGACTTCAGGTGACTATTCAGACTTTCATTGTCGTGTGGAACCCTGACTTACCTTCATTCAAAGTCGCCATTGCATACGTCATGCACAAGGCTCCTTATATATTCCCAACGAATGGCGGGCGCAAGCCTGAGCAAATGAAGCAAATATCCAAGCTCTCACCATCCGACTCCCACCCGCCCAAATTCAATATTTGGAGAGTATTGTTCCGGTCGATCCTGAATTTCCGCACACCATCGTTGTAAGCTTGTTTCACGTTAAACATCTAATATCCCTATTGACAACCTCGGAAGAACGACGGTCCCCGGACTAATTCCATGCTTACCATGGCTGCACATCACGACAACGTTCCTTTCCAACACCCAATACTTCCCTAGGATGAGGACATGCTCACCTGACTGGTCAGTCACCAAAGCAAACCATATGCCCACCAAGGGTTCCTAGGAACCTTGTAACCATCCGAGTTACACCTGTCCGTTATTTGCGTGCGAGTTCGTGCAGTCGGCTTACCCTCACGTTGATCGTCCGGAAGAGACAATATATAGAAAATGCCTGCACATACCAGTAATGTGGACCGGGGAAGTACCCACGCTAATAAGTTGAGTTTCTTGAGATTTGGGGAGTTACTTTAAGCGTGCGGACAGACATTTGTGGGAAGGTGGTTCTCAACAACTTCCCACCCATTACAACGCTCTCTACATTCAACGGTTCGGGCTGGGCAGATGGTCTTGATGTGGCCTACCCCACACGACGTGCTAATTCTGTTGGTTTTTGACACCTAGCCAGCCGAAATACATCAAGCAGGCAAGCTATTGACAGCTCCACGATAAGGGCCACCTGCTACTACTGGTGTTCCACCGTGGCTGCAGTGTAAGAATAGTGTAGTAGGCGTGATAAACAATCTATCTTATGAACTATCAATAACGGTCCGCCTATATGGACGAATACGATGCAACTCGATCAGAAATGGTGTAATCGTGCAAGAAGCCAGGTTGTGAGCCCTCCCTCTGAATGTAGTGGTCACACCCACGTGTATGCCTAGCCTGGCGGGATTTTTCTTGGCATAAACACATTGCTGCCTTGCAAGGTGATAGGCCGCCGGGAAGCTGGGGCTATACCGACTCGGTCTTCATAAAGGATTGTCATAAGTCTGGACACGTGCGGAGCGTGCAAACCATAGCATATGGTACGAAACACCTAGTTGCCACGATAAGATACTGATTTGGAGAAGATCGACACAATCAACCGCGAACGTAGTTAAATGATGGTGTGTCACCGAATGCTTGTAGGTTGGATAGGAGGCGGCGCAAGAGATGGCCGAGGGTTACAGTTTTTGTGGGGGATACAAGAATCCTATAACAGTGTTGCAAAGCAGATCATTAAGCAATGTAACGAACGGGTCGTTGGAAGGGCGGGAAGATATCCCATTAGGTCTGCCGTAATGACATCAGATTCTTCTGAGGCCTCGGTTAATCTGGGAGTATGTCACTGTCTGAGGCGGAGGCATTTCTTGTCTTTGCAAAGCGGAAATTTTTTGACAACTGACTCGGAGCAGGCGTGATCGATTCGCAGTGCTTCTATTCTACGGTCGATGACCATACACCCCAACGACAAACTCCGGTATATCTGGACCAGTTCCTAAAGAGTATCAGTCAATTAGTACCATCTCTTATATGTAGACAACATTGAGTGCAATCTCACGGATTTCATCCACCCAATGGAGGGCTTCGAATTCCACTTTGCGTTTAATATCTCATGTCTTTTCAAGACTGCGCTCTGCATAGTTTCTTCAGGCAACGACCAGCCACCGACGATGACATTCGAGGACCTAGAAGCGTCGGCACCTCCCGAGGGGGTTCACAACGATACCGGTATCATCATACGCCTAGAGTCTCATCGGGTGGCTAGCCGACATGTCTTGAAACTCTACGCAGTTCGTCTTCCCCATAATTCAGAGAGCCAAGCGGGGTCGAGCAGCAGCAGTTGTTCTGCATCTACCCTTGAAGACAAGGCTGTGAATATGTTCACACCTGCTCCAACCGATGTCTCATCATTGCCGTCGCCGTACTCAAGTGGCGGCGAGTACGGTATGACGACGTACGATTGGGATTTTCTTGGCAGCTCATCCGGTATGCTCGTTCTTCCAAGTCATGGGCCTCCTGTACTGACCAGGTCGGTCGCAAATAGAACCTCCGAGTCGAACAGACATGTTACTTCCACCCGCATTTGACAATCTATTGTCGACACCAAATACAACGCCAAACCTACCATTCTCTCTAGGAGAAAGGCTGTTGGAGAATGGATCAACTGGTAAGGGTGTCCCACGTCCAATGAAGAAATACTGACTAAAAATTCTAGGCAATATTGGGAGTCTCAGATTCCAGCCTCCTTCTGCGTTTCAGGAAGTTTCTCCAATTCCATGGCGTGGCATAGAACGTAAGAGGGCTTTTTTAGGAGAGGGATAAACCCGACTGAACTACCATCAGGAACGATCCAATCTCCTCTAGTTCAGAAGCAGACGGGCCAGATGCAAGAACTTCCGAAAGAACCCTTAGTAACACGGTTAGACCCAGAAGACCAGTCACAGATAAGAATCGTCAAAAGCGATTACCCAAGGAAGGGTCGAGGTACACGGCCGACGAATAAGGGCCGCAAGGGGAGATTTGAGTGTACGGAGCCCATCTGCAAGGAGACATTCACTCGCCACCACGATCGTCTACGTCATGAACTCTCCCAGCATGGAAAACGCTCGAAGTGGTCTTGTGAGGCATGTACGCGGTTCTTCTCATCGAGCTCCCGGTTAGAAAAACATGAATGTTCCGGGATAACAGCGACTGGAATCCCGTAGCTAACCTGAGCAGCAATTGCATTCCTACCATCCACATTAGATACACGATATTACTCAGTACTGTACCATAAATTAATCGCAGGTCGAGCTTCTGAGGAGAATCACCAATCATAGGAGATTTCGGCGACCTATAAACAGTGAGTATCTATAAGACCCTCGCAGTCTATCCGCATCGCTGTAAATGCGACAGTCCATCAAGAACGGGCTTCTCTAGCTCACTTTAGCGCCAGGAGCGGTGCCTTCGACACGTCTTCAATGAAGACAGAGAGGTATGGCCCTGGGTCACTGGCATTTCACCTGGAGTCCACCTGGAGTCCTGGACGCCTTCGGGAAAAGGCAACAACGCATCAATATTCATAATTGCTGCAACTGACCTCTTCCCAGGATCCGGATCATTACCGTGGGAGCGATTGTCCCGTCTCTGTCATGTCAATGTGAGACCCTCATGCTTGTCACTCGCTTCGGCACCCCACGTTAGAGCTTCGGTAGTATGCATCTATAGAGCCCATGAAACCTATAGATTGGGCAGATGACGCTGGCTTATATTCGAGCCTTGACCCTCATTCGTGCCAGCCCGACTAATCTCACGAGACTTGGCTCCACTGTTTACATGGCTGTTCTATTCTCGACCTAGGCCAGGAAAATGCAAAGATGCCCCTTTAGATTGCAAGATAAACTGGAGTGCTAGAAAAATGAGGTTACTATATCCGTCCTGGTACTCAAGCCAGGCAGGAGTCACTCGGGTTAAGCGCTTTTTTCATGCTCAATAGGTCCGTACAGCAGCCAATTGAGGTTTTGTATGCTGACTGGATAGGGCAATAAATTTGTTTATCACTGATGTGCGCTATCGTCCAGTATCACGCCGTAGATCCTTCCGATTGCCACAAAGGTCTCGTCTCGGAAAGATTTCGTATATTCCTTTCAGGCTCGTTCTCGCAACTTTCAGGCTCAGGGCTCACCCATCTGCAGAACGGCATGCGTAAACTATATTAGAACGATTAACATAGTACACAGGGTGTGACCTACCCGATCTAGCTCTTCCCTGCCTTTCCTCCACCGTTACTATCGGAGATGTGATCCAGTTCCTTATAGGCGCCCATCTTACTTCACACACATCATGGGGCCAAGGACTCACCGAACACAGGCTTATTGCCTTTTATCCGCTGCTTCTCTGTTCACTCCTTCTGAACGTGTGGAAAATGAAGCGCCCCGGCTCTGCTCAAGCCCCGACTTTTGACACACGCCTTGGTCGGTATGAAGTTAAAGCCCTGAAGAGCTGTGAGTAATTAGACCGTCTTCATACTCGAAGAGCCGACTGGCGTTGTTCGATTAATTTGGGGCACTCTGCTAAGCGATTGAAGCTCGGTTTGCAGGCTAGAAACAGGTGGCTGGTACATCGTTTCTGAATTCTATGAAGTTTTAGCCTGAGGTGGACAGGAAGTCGTTCTTGGAGCACTCACCAGAACACCTGCTTCTGCCAACGAGGAACTTGGAGCCCCGACCGCTAAAAATATCACTGGATTGAATAGGTGTTGGCGCGTGTCTTGTTCTGTTGTGTCTATCTGTCAGGCACCACTGCCTTTCTAGTGATGGTGATAGTCAATTAGGCGCCCTCCTTGATAGAGGTTCGTGCGGAACATATAGAACATTCATCATGTCCTGGATGAACGCCTCACCTCTGCCTCATGCTTTTCTCAGGCTGTACGACTCTTCAGAGTCCAAAGATCCTAATTTAAGGCAATATCTTCTTGCTGAATCCGGCATAGAATAAGTGATATGAAGGAAACCCAAGAGACTTTCCTCCGCCCGTCACAAGTTCCCTCCTTTTCACGCCAACCTTCTGCTATTCCCTACTGAAGCCATGCGATTCGGCGAACTTCTTGGGTTCAGCTCCTCGACGTACCGAGAGAAGATATCCAACCCAAACTATTCACTCCAAGAGATGGCGCTCAACATCTATAAGAAGCGTCGAGCCATTGCGACGTCTGGTGTTTCAGCTGCCTCTGGAGTCGTCGCTGCACACCTCACCGGTGGTGTGAGTTTGGCAGGCTCTGCCTATGCCGCTCGAAACATCAATGTCGAGAAACGTAAACTAGCGCTACTCGAGGAAGAATGGAGTAGACGTCGCCAGTACCCCTTACCAAAGCGACATATCAAGGATATGGTCATCCCCATAGTCATTGCGACCGCGGTAGGGGCATTGGCCTTTACCGTCGATTTGGGTCTGTCCAATGCGGTTGCCCAAAATGCTATGTACCCCATCGGAAGCCCATTCCATTACCCTTACGACATACACGCCGTTAGCCTTTACTACAATGCTATCGAGAAGGGTACTCAGTCCGTCGGAAACTGGGCCATGAATAGTTCAGACAGACGGTCGGTCAGAAAGCGCCATTACTAATTGTAAGTCATCCGCTGGTTCTAGCTACTTTTTCTGAGCTGATGCTGTCCAACAAGGCTGGTTGTGAGAGTCGCAGGCTTCGTTGGCCCACTTCAAGTTCGCAGCAATATCTCACCGATCGAATATACCGAACACCCCTCTATCGCATTCTCGTGTATCCCCCTATTTTCATCCTCATTTTGTTCAAGATAAATTATGAGCCTCGCGTTACTCTGTTCCCTTGCCCATCAGCGAGGGAGTCTACGAGTCTATGGAATTCGGTGCCATATTTCCTTCTATTCGAACCTTCTACATATATTATTGGATCATTGGGATCTGCCACCTGTAGATGGTAGCCTCTTGCAATGGCGGATAGCCATCGTACGGAAGGTTTGCACCGAACTCAGAGTATCGTTTATTAGGAGTTCGATAACACTCGGGTATCTTCCCGTCCCTTATGCATATCCAAATACATATGCACATTCGTTACACGGTAACACCTAGTGCAACCATCTAGCGTACTTCTCTAATCATAGCCTGATTTGCCCTCAACAGCACCAAACGCTGGGCCCCCCTTTCCGAACATCTTCCTAACATCGCCAACGAGATCCTCAGGGCGTTCGAAAGCAGCGAAATGTCCTCCTTGGTTATGCTCAGATTTGAACACCAGATTCGGGTCAGTGTACCACCTGAAAGGGGAAATAAACCACGTCAGTATCATTCCGAGTAGGCATTTACGAAACACCGACCTCCTAGGGAGATTAATAACTTCCTTCGGGAAGAAGGAATATCCAAGAGGAACTGGACTCCAGTCGCCGGCCGCAGGCATAATATCCTTAACTTCGCAGTAGATCCTGACTGAAGCAGCTGGTCCCGCTCGGGAGAAGTAGTAGATTGAGATCCAGGTCAACACTGCAACGTACAAGACACGGCAATAAGTCGGCTTGCAGCATGTTGAATGGAACAAGAAGCCTATACCTTCGTCATCTTGCAATTCATAACCATCCATGGCAAGCGCGAGCTTCTCATAGATCCATGCGAGCAGACCAGTGGGCGAGTCTGATAGGGAATAACCAAGCGTCTGAGGCTTCGTCGATTGAATAGCAAAGTAGCCAGATCCCTTCGTTCGGAAGTCAATGGTTCTTTGGAGAGCCTCCTGTTCCTTCTGGGTGTATCCATTCAGCGGCAGGTACGAGAAAAGGTGTGAAAGGAGAAGTCGAGGACGGCCAAGAGATGGTGGATTGATGCTGTGAGAAGGCTTTAGCGTGTGAGATCGTGTGGACAGAAACGGATTTACACAGGGAAGTTGGTATGCCACGCCTTGATGTACTTGGGTGCATACTTGCTCACCATATGGCGAGTTATCTGGCATGGCGAAGGTAAGATTCGGGAGATACCCCTGTCGTGTGCGGTGCACTCACGAAGAAACCCCAATCTCCTGCCTGGGTAACTAAACCAATCTGTCAGTGGTTGTCCGCTAATTAGATGCCGGGCGACATACCATACTCGTTGTAGCCCACAGAAAGCATGAGCTTGTGAACCACCTAACCCATCGTCAGAATTTGCAAAGAAGTTATATGCGCATATACCCACCTCCGCATACTGATCCAACGCGAAGCCCCTCTTCGAAGGAGCTTCTGAGAAACCGAATCCAGGCAAACTGACGGCTACAACATGGAAACTGGGGTGGTCTGGCGAAGGGTCGACTAGAAGGGGCAAGATCCGCTCGACTTCCATGAAACTTCCAGGCCCTAATGACAACTGTTAGCGGGGGGTAAATAAACTCGTATGAAGAGGCACACACATCCGTGGACGAACATCAGCGGGACGGCATTCTCGACCTTGCTCCGCTTATGAACGTAGTGGATGTTCAGCCTTCCAAAGCCTTCGACTTCGATGTCCCGGGTGAATTGCGGAAGGTCCGCATTAATCTTGGCTTCATGAGCTCGCCAGTCATAGCCATTCCTCCAACGTTCAATGAGGCGCTTCACGTCAGGTAAGGGTGCACCGTAATCAGAACCAGCTTCCTCGAGTTCATCAGGGAAAGTAACAAGGTCAAGTTTCTTCTTAAGCGTGGCGAGTTGCTCGTCGGTTACGGCAATCTTGAATGGGGTCTCGGACCAAGTCATGGTGTGCAAGGTCGGTGCGAATTACAATGTCCCGGTTCCCCAGGTATATAACGAGAATCAGACTCGCGAACTAGCGCCATATGTAACTCGCGACAAGCTGTTGAAACTGACGGGAATCGGTATCATGGCAGACCGGAATCAGAACTGATGTGCAACCTCAAGCCGGTCCAATCGGTTGTGGTGGTACGTTCAATGAACAGCCTCGGTTGCAATGCACAACGAAATTCAGGTAATAACGAATGGGAGAACAAGTGCGAAAGAGAAGGATTATTGCATCAATGCCTTCAAAAGAGAACGTATGACTAGCTGAAGTACATCTTGTCGATTATGGCATCATAAAGTTGGTATACGACCAAGCAAGACCGATGCTTCTTACTAAACTAGTCTACGAAGAACGCATTTAACACTGGGAAGCAAGCGGACTAAGTCAGAGGGTTTCCAATAGTGTATAGTGAAACATGACATACAGTGATATCTTGAGCCTTGCCGTTCATGATGAGAGCAACAATGAGACCGTACAAACCCAAGACTTCGGCGAAAATGAGAATGAGAATCTGGGCCCGGCATAATCAACGAAGATATTCTGAGTATATGCATGTCACTACCCACCATTCCGACGAAAAGCCTGGGCTGTTGAGCAGTTCCTCGCACGCCAGCGTCTCCCACGATACCAATAGCAAAACCAGCTGCAAGTCCTGCCAGACCGACAGAGAGACCAGCACCGAGTTGAATGAAACCAGTTGCAAGTGCCATCTCAGCCTTGACTATAATATTGTCGTCAGATAACGAACTCATGGAAAGCCAGCATATCACTACTCACGGCTAGCAGAGATGAGGACCGAGACTACCAAGCCATAAATCTAACGTTTTCAACAGCCTTCGTCAATGCTTGCTACACCTGGGATCCGAGTAGTGACGTACGGCAATAATACCAGCCATGATGACTGGGACGACACACTTCATCATCAAGTCGGGGCGAAGGACGGACATGGCAGAAATGCCAACACCAGACTTGGCTGTTCCATAACTGAAGAGAGCGTTCAACGTTTGAATCGAACTGCGCAGTACCAATAGTCATACCTTGCACCTATCGCTGTTATCCCAAACCTCATATTAGCAACCATCCCTCTTTTTGTTCCTTCCAAGTAGCTCGGAAATCCATATTCTGCTACAAATACTCACAAGTGAAGACGATAGCGCTGGTGCAACCCTACCATTCCGGAGTCAACATGGGTGCCTAAACGGATTGAATGTTGGAAAGACGTACCAAAGCACTGAAGAAGGGAGCGTAAACTGGGCAAAGGTCGGACGGCATTATAGGATAAAGATATGAGATTACAAGTCGAGCTTGTCGAAAGGCGTTTGCTAGTGGTTGGACGTGTCGACGAACTCCCTCGGGATGTCTGCCAACAGAGTGATCGGCTATTCCCGTGTCGGACCTTTAATTAGTCATGCACAGCTTGACGCAGCTCAGCGCGCCTGCCGTCCTCCACTTGGTCCGAATTTTTGGAAATAATTGGCAGACCCTGCGCAGACCCCACCGCAGGCAGAAGCATTCCTTGTGTGCGCAGCATGACAAGACCCACATTACCGGCTATGCCGCAAGTTGGCAGTTTAAGCAACACTACATCCCTTTGATCAATGAAATTCAATACAATATTCCGTTAAAAATTCTAATTTAGTATGATAAATTTATTCCGACTCTCCGAGCTCTTCTTCCTCAGCAAGTAGCTTCTCAACCTCCAACGCTGCCATACAGCCACTCCCGGCACTTGTAATCGCTTGCCTGTATCGCTTGTCCTGTACATCACCAGCTGCATACACACCCTTGACAGAGGTCTGGGTAGTGCCAGGAACAGTGATAATGTACCCATCGGGATCCGTTTGAAGCTGTCCACGAACGAGTGCAGTTGCAGGTTCATGGCCGATGGCGTAGAAGAGACCGTTGACCGGCAGGTCCTTCTCCTCGCCAGAGAGGGTATTCTTGATTCGAAGATTGTTCAGAAGGTCGCCATCTCCTTGACATTCAGTAGCAACTGTATTCCATAGAATGGTCTACAGTGATGAGTGGTCAGCAGCTGCTACAGACGTGTATAAGAACACGAGATACTCACAACTTTGGGATTGTTCATCAGCCTCTTGGCCATAATCTTGGAGGCACGGAGTTCCCACGGCGAACAAGAACATAGACGTGAGAGCCGTATTTCGTCAGGTCTAGCGATGGGTATGTGAGAGATGGTTTTCAACCGGCTGTTTGAACACTTACATGTTGCTTCTTCAGCGGCGGAATCACCACCACCAATGACAGCCAATGGTTTATTGCTAAGTTAAGTTCAGCAAAATGCACCAAAGAATGAGCGTTAGGCGTACCGGAAGATGGGGACGGCACCATCACAAACAGCGCATGCGCTGATTCCACTCTGCCAATAGGTATCTTCTCCCTTAAGAGCTAACCGCTTTGCGCTTGCACCAGTAGCGATGATAACGGTTTCAGCAGTCTCTGCTTCCTGGCCCTCCTGACCTTCTCTCCAATACCTGAATGGACGAGCCGACAGGTCGATTTTCGAGATGGTCTCCGTGATGATTTGTGTCCCAAAGCGGAGAGATTGTTCTCGGAATTTATCCATAAGCTCGGGGCCAAGAATACCACTGGGGAACCCAGGATAGTTTTCAACTAAATGAGACATTAGATCGGAAATACGAAGTGTTTTGAGAATATGAAAACGCACCATCAGTGGTAGTGGTGAG
The DNA here is from genome assembly GCA_944990035.1 of Clitopilus passeckerianus. Lineage (NCBI taxonomy): Eukaryota > Fungi > Basidiomycota > Agaricomycetes > Agaricales > Entolomataceae > Clitopilus > Clitopilus passeckerianus. Next base: position 233,714 of record CALYLX010000062.1, read on the forward strand.
CTGACCACCTGCAGCAAATCCATTAGCAAGGAAACCTTCGAACAAGACGGGGGTCAAGTTCGCTCGAGCAAGGTAAACGGCTGCAGTATGTCCTGCTGGACCAGAGCCAATGATCACCTATCCAAATCATCGTGAAGAATCAAGAATTCGTCGAGAGAGGATTGAACTTACGACTTTTGAATGCATCTTCGTGCTCTTCTCGCGCGTGTTGACTGGTGCCATCGTATGAGATTTCTTTAGAGCAACTGGGGCAGATGCAGCAAAGGGTATAGTGCTCCTTAAAAGGGCACGGCTGAAGAATCTAGATGACAGAATGATTAGCAGTCCCTGGCTTGAAAACTATCGTGCTCGTGCTTGCTTGCTCAAGCAGATCGCGTTTTTGATGACAAATCGAGAGAGCTTCACGTGGCAAGCGTGATTTGTCGGCTAAAGACGGACCGAGTAAGTACCAGTCCAGGTTAGCTTGACAAGCTTGTAGAGAGCTATCAAGCAACGGACTGAAGATGTCTTTTCTCTAGCATATGAAACATCGAGAAAGCTCTGATATCATAATGGGCGAGCATCCCTGATTTATATTACTCATTACACAGAGTACTCAGTTGATCGGTCCCCAACAGATCCCATATGCCGTTCAAGTTCGAGATATCATGAATAAGGCTACATTACATAGTGGATCAGGGTATTATAGATGCGTACTTTTCCTGGGTAGATAGTTAGTGAAATAATTGAATGGCCTCCCTGAAACCCTCCTAGTAACTACTTGGGACGCAACCTATCCTTCCCCCATCTACTAACCAGACGGCACCATTGACGTACGCGCCTGCTCGACTGGCAAGGAATAAAATTGTCCCAGCCATATCCTGAAAAGAATGAGATTGCGATTTCCCGTGTTGCAAGGAAAACTCTTACCTCCGTCGTCCCCGTACGGCGCAGCGGCACTGAATCTGCCAACGCGTTGGGATCAAGCTTTTTGGCGGAACTCCCAATAAGGCTGTTAGTCATTTCTGATAGGACGTGAGCTCACTGGAGACCAGATAGCATATCACTGAGTCCGACTCACCGCTGGGCCAAACACCCGGTGCGAGAACGTTACTCCTGATCCCCCATGGTGCCAACAAGTTGGCCAGGAGTTTACCCAAGTGCGTGCAGGCAATCTTTGACAATGTATATGACGGCGAGAGGATCTTGGCATCAAGCCTGAAGGAACCCGAGGAAGACACAGAGAGTACCTGTGACGTATGATATGGCGGTCGTGGAAGCCCGGTGGCAGGAGGTAGCTCAGCATTTTTATGCTGTCGAATGTTCCCTTGATGTAACAGGTCCAAGAAAGCCACAGTCGTGTAATATATGGCGGTGACGTTTGTTGCAAAGGTATCAGCGAAATCTTCCGGTGATCCCGTGTCCCAGAGGGCATTTTGGAAGGCTTTGATGCTTGGCATCTTGGGCTCTGAAGGAGGCGAATTGGGAGGCGATGGAGGTGCATTGGGGTTTGGAGCATAGGCATGTGTAGGGCCTGGTAAGGGATGTGCATAAAGGTTGCGAGCGACACCAGCATTATTGACGAGTAGATTGATGTAGCCATGTCTTCTCGTAATCTCTTCCACGACGGTCAGCAGGCACTCTCTCGAGGTGATATCGCATTCGAGAGGTATTATGTTCCCGAATTTCTGGAGGCTGGTATAAGAGACGGCTGAGGATGATCCCACAACAAGCACTTACATTATTCTCATTGGATGCTTTTGTCAAGACATCCACACGACGTCCCAGAATGTAGACGACGGCACCGTTATTCTCGAGGGCGGTAGCCATCATAAGCCCAATCCCTATACATGTCAAAACGTCGACTCTTTGACAAGCCAGAACTACACTCACCGGTTCCACCACCGGTAACTACGGCAATCAGGCCTTTCACATTGAATACGTTGAGGGGACTGAGCGGGCTGAAGAGGTTATCTGACAACGAAGGTCCGAAGGGCGATGCTGGGTAATCGATATCCGAGAGCTCGGAGGAAAAGAGCGTCGATGGTGAAGGTGTATTCATCGTAGTCGAGGCAAAATCCTAGGAGTTTACAGCAAGGTCTGATGGAGTAGACCGACGAAGAGGGGAAGAGGAACCGGTGGAGTCTTTTGGAGGGAGGTAATTAAACCAGGGGAGCTCATCCAGATCTGGTAGTACTTATATAGAGATTTGGAGAGCGTAGCGGCTTGTAACAGATTACTTAGACCCTTAGGGATTGATGACATGTGCCGTCGGTCGCCTGCCGGGGACACACAAAGTAGAACCATATAGAAAGGGTTCCAGCAGATCAAACTCACGAAACGCAGTACAGGAGAAAGATCCTGCATTCCTAGTTGCTCAAGAAGTCGCCAACCCTTTACCACCGTGTGGGATAAAGAAGCGAATCTCGGAAAAGAACCAGCAGGCCAGTGGTCCTTCGAGGATGGCATTCCCGACCAGCCAGGTCCATTGTTAACAGCGATCAGGAGGCCCTGCAAGGACTCGAGATGGGCAGCATCATGTGGGCAGTCGGATCACCCACGACGGGTAAGGCGCAACATAGTCAACGTTTCACGATCGGTGCCTTGGAGGTGAACTGAAGACATGGACATCCAAGAGGATGGTTGTCAGGATATCGCGAATTGATGCATTTCTGAACCAGGAAGACGGGTCAAGTCGCTTATGCGGTCACCAATTCTGATGTTACTTGACCAAAAAACATTGATGCTGTTTGAGTATGCCGACCGGGATTCTTCAGGAACTACAGTACCTCTACCTCTTCTCACAATACCGTAACTGGTGCTAATTTCCGGACGAGCATGAGGAGGCGTCTGTGTGGCCATCTTCTTTCAGATTGGATCACCAACCGAACTAAGGCCACAGGCTTGAAGATCTTCTACACAATTCTCATGGTCGATATGACCCTTTACCTAAACGTTTGTTGTAGTGCAGAACGGTGGCGCAGACTAAAATGTGGAGATCAGGTGTCTATAGCTCAAGAGTTGCAACCTCGATGTTCCTCGTGCTCAACGGAACAATGTGCCGCATAGTGGTCTCTCGCCCACATCTAGCATCATTGGGGTAGCTGGGATGTGCACGCTCCCGACCTCAGGCTACTGCGAGCTGCCCGACGTGTGACGGAACTGATAGTAACCTTCTGCCGGATTGGCTTTGGACACTAGGAACCGTTCACTTACGACTCTCCTCGGACCCGCCCTGACATAAATCTGCCGCTGAACTCTATCATACACGTCTGGCAGACGGTCAATGCCACCGACACGTGTTTGAAATAAACAGATTATGATACTGATTGGTCAGAATCGAGCGAAATAAGTCATACATGGGGTATTCTATGATCATATCGCCCTCGACTACATTTATCATGATCCTGATCGATTGACAGGCAGCGCCACATATTTCTTGGCAGATCTGATGTTCAGCAAGCCTCAGAGGGCACCGAAATCAGTAGAATTAACAGAGGATGAGATCAACGTCTAGAATCTACATGGGTCACACGTAGGTTGCAGCTAGGCGTGATTTAACATATTCCCCCGCGGTTACCACCTCGTACCGCGCAGGTCGATTGGCAGAAACACATGTAGGTAAAGGCTAGTAATACTTGAGCCCGCTTTGAGGCAAAGCGACAAATCAGGGCAACTTACGATCAGAGGAACGTCGTAATCCGTGCCGAAAAACAAGGGTATAGAATACCTCTCTTTCCCCGACCGATTGATGGCACGGTGGGGTGTAGACTTGAAGACATCATCTGAGGAGTAATCATTGAATGGGAGTTGAAATTTCAAGGCCTCATGTTCTCACTTGTCCAGCGGGCAAACTGATCTCCGAGGCTAGTAATGTCAAGACCGGAATCGACGATGAGATTCTAGGCAACATACTTGATTACCAAGGTGCCTGGGATGGGATTTGCGCCGATCCATTTACCGTTTGTATTTTGGACTTGAAGACCCCCGACGTCATCTTGCCAAAGAATCGTGAAGCACTTTAATGGAGGCTCGTAGATGAAAGAAGATACGAGGGTTCAATCGAATGACTTGCCTCATAACTGGACAAATGGGTTCGCTTTCACATCATAGCGAAGGAATACAAATGACCTACTCTGTATGTGCCCCAATACCTATCTGCCTGTCGTTCAATTCCACTGATGGTGGCTGAGGAGGATAGTGCAACAGGCGCATGATTGCTGCTGGCCGTGTGATCTGACAGGTAGGGAGGAGAATTAACACAAATTATGTGATGTTGGCTGGAAGCCAAACCTTATCCTCGAAGAAGTCCTTCGGAAGGTCCAAGGCAAGGGCGAAAAGTGAAAACAGAGTTTTTCCTAGGCGGATAGCATGATGGCTGGAGAGGTCAAAGCGCATTCCACGGAACGAGCTAAGTGAGTAACACACTAGTAGGTGGCGACAGGCTCCTTAAACCCGGGCAGGTCCCGCGGCCAGAGGTTCTGTCCGTACATATCTCCTGTGGCTGAGGCGCCTTCGCTCTCCCATCCTATATCAAATGCCTCGTGCATATCCCCGAGGCCAGCGGGATCAACGTTCTCTTGTAAGAGGGCCGTATAGCCCTTGAAATTCTCACTTTTCCGGATGTCAATCTGGACATATTTAGGTTGTGGCGAGTACACACGGCATATGCGGAGCACCATACCTCCATTTTCGACTCGAGAGATTGAGCAAAGAAGCGTTTCCCAGCTTCCACGGTATTCGAAATGACATGATCAGGTATGTCATGGTTCTTTACTATGAATAGTCAAAGGCACAAGCTAGCATGAGATGCCGCCACCAACTGCATGGGCTATAGACTCCTACCGTAAAAGAACCCCACCTCATGTCGGGAAAACAGGTGAGCTCACACGATAAAAATGGGGAATTGGGTCCAAACGGGGTCTCGACAAATGTATGAGTGACCATGACTTACATTTACACATGCGTCCCTGATTTTTGCAGATAGTTCGTCCATGTTGCCTTGCAGTTCCCGCAGATCGCTTTTTGTACGGACGCAGACGTTATTGCTCTCCTGATCCATGAGACCGGCATACAGAATAGACCTACATGACTGGAATTTCGTCGAAGTCTGAGCTTTCTCCCTTCAAGTTGTCCAGTAAGGAGCCAGCAGTTGATTTACGTTCATTGAGAGATGCCATGAATCTCCTCTATCTGTGATCTCAAAGTGGTCAATGTTGTGGTAGAAGTCAGGCGATGCATCCGAATTCCGACAGACCATCTATCCGAGGAATAGTAATACATCATGACATCGACAAGACTTTCGTTGTTCGAAGGAAAAGTGAAGAGTCCATTGAATTGGTTCAAGTATTATACTGTACATTTATCCACTGTTAATGATGCTTTATGCGAAGGGATATGCGGTGGAGATAAGCCCAAAAAGAAATGCAGATGATTAGTTTTTGCCAGTAAGAGGTTGGCTGAGGTCGCGTGCAAAGTGGAAGAAATCGACGCTTGATGCATTGACGCCGTACTTGTAAATCTGCAGAGTGTCGGTAAGCGGCAATCACCCCCAAAGGAAGCAGAAATACTCACGAAGTGGGAGCTGACATAGCTGGAGAAGAGTGCCTTCTGGTAAGTGATGGGTAGCCTCTCAAGCAGCTTGTCGAGACCGACTTCCTTGACGAGAGTCTCAGGAATCGCTCGTTGCATGACGCCCTTTCGGCTGGGAAGATCGTCGAAAAGATCTGATGCCTCCAGCTCTGCTTGCAGGTCGTTGAGGGTGGATGAGAGCTCATCAGAAATGGTCGAACGAGGCTTAGCTCCGTTCAAGCGTGCATGCTCGCGCCAGATGCACAAGAACTCGGCAGCGGCATTTTCAGCAATCTTCTCTTGGACGTCCTTGACGTAGTTCAGGTAGAACTGCGAAGGCTTGTTGTCCTTGAAGATCATGAGGTTGGTGTACTCGTCAGTGTCAAGCGCCAGACCAGCCAAGACTTCCAGCGAGGAACTGGTGACTCCACCCTTGTTGGCGCTAGAGTCCTTGAAGAGGACAACCTTGCGCTTCTCGAGATGAAGGCGTGCTTGCTGAGTAAAGAAGAGATTGGCGCCCTCGACGATGTACTTGAAATGAGGCTTGCCCTCAGTGTCGACCAATGCAGCAACGTTAGAGATGTTCACGGCTTCAGGTCTTGAAGGAATATAATAAGCATCAACAAGAAAGTCAAATCAAAGAGGGACATTTACCTGCCACCGCAAGGTACAAAGAGATCCGCCTTGAAGCGTAAGTGGGCGCCATTCCTGAAGTCTGTGCCGTCAATGACGATTTCTCCAGCTAACAGGGTTGATCAGCAAACGGCCATAATACATGAGTAGGGGGTTCTTACAAGGAAGCTTGAGGTCTTGATCCTCGACCCTAACAAGGTATCCGTCCTTGCTGAGCTTCGAGGTGTCGAAGTTTCCGACGGGTATGCGGAGTTTAGCAAGACGAGCAAGCTCCTCGCGGTTAATCCCAGCAGGATCTGCGAGAACACCGCTGCCGTCAATGATAGCCACGGTTTTATCGCTTGAAAGTAAGATCTCGTCTACGATTCTTATTAGCATGTGCTGTAGAATACCAGACACACCCGAAAGCACTCACTCGATCCAAGATCACCATCTGGCCCACCAGTCTGCACCTTCGTGATATCCTTCTCCCTAAGGCCGAGTTGTTTGTAGATGCCAAGCACGTATTGGCGGATAGACCTCGAGGTCATGCCGTAGGTATCGTGCGGAATACCTCCCAACGCAGCGGCACTCTTGCCGGTGGTAAACGACTTCCACCAAGTGTCCGCGCCTCTCTCACGAGCATGCACTGTTCAGAAGATAGATCAGTATGGAAACGTAGATCACTCAGCCCCAGATACATACAAGCAGCCCAGTCCATCATGTCTGCCGTACCCTCGTCCGGACCGAAGAACAGGATCTCTGGCTTCCCGTAATGATCCACCAATCGCTCTTTAATACCAGGGGTCTGGCCAGGAATAAGTAGATCGACGATCGCCTAAAACAATGACGCATGAGCACGATTAGAGGGCGGCCACATGAGAGTGCTCACATCAACGTATTTCTCGAAGCAGCGACGAGGGTTGGCACCAAGTGAGGGCAAAATGGTTCCTTTGGCACCACCTTCTGGGATGTCCTTGTTCTTGAGGTTCTGGGTGGAAGCAAGAGCGTAATTCTCGTCGAACAACATGCGCTGGTTAATCGAGTAGTTCTCCTTGTTGCGGGACCTGACAAGTCGAATACCGCCACGAGCGACATCTCGGAAGCGGATGTGGAATCCTCTGAATTCGTTCCCTGATAACGTTTTAGTCTCGTCAATCACGTATATATCTGGTGCAGGGCTTACCGATGACGAAGAACATGCCGAAGGGCTTCTTCGGATACTCGATCTCGGGAAGGAATTCGGGTGCAAGGCGGAAGGACAATGCAACCTTGGTTGGCTGGTAGAAGTTGGTCTTGAGGACGTTCCTACAAGAAGAATGAGCATGTGTGGGCGGCGTGAACGAGTCAAAACCCGTACTTATTGAAGATCAAGAAGCTCTCCAGAACTTGCAGTTCATGCTTGTTCGTGACAGTCCTGCGAATCTTGTCGTACAGCTCCTCATCACTCAAGGGCTGAATCGTCTGCAGGCGTTGGTAGGAGAGAGTGGGCATCAACTGAGCCTCCTCAGATCCAGGATAATGCGTCATTGCGAAGTTGACGTAGAGCAGTCGAATCTATGAAGAATGAGCAAACCCAGTTTTACCGCATATAAGCAAATCTTACCAAGTCAGGGTATGCATGGATGACCTCGGCGATGCTCTCGCGAGTGAAGGTCTCCTCACGGAAGCGACGCTTGATGTTGTTGAGCACCTCGGCATGGGTAGGGTCATTCTCATTAAGTACGTTCTTGAGCTGAAGGTATGCGGGGCCCAATCGGTTACAGAAGTGTTGGGCGAAGATCCAACCGGAGTCTGGGCAGAGAACGTCAGTTGGAGCTTCATAAAATAGAAACAAGGAACGTACAAGCGTACGTGGCTTCCTGAACAGCATGTCCCTTTGACAAGAAGTATGGGTTGTCTGGCAGACAGAAGAGAAGAGAAGCCTCCTTCATGATTTGGAAGATCGAATGTTCGATAGGAGGTGCAACGGTGTCATCAGGCAACGGCCTGAGATACAGTGAGATGATGGTGATCCCGTTCGAGAATTGCTCTGCAAAGCACGATTAAGTGAAAGAAACCGAAATGAACGAAAATAGGCGTACCAACGTATTTACGCGTTGAGTAAAGGGAATAGAAGTGATAGAGATTGGAGAGGGCGCTGAAGAACTTGTTGGTACCACCCATCTTGTAGCCAATGACGAGGCGACGTTCGCGAGTGCCCTCAACCTCAAAGACTTCAATGACTGGCCCATAACGGGTCTCAACATTCCACATAACCTGAATATAGACATAAGTAAAAGTTCGGTCTAGTAGGGAATAGATACATACATTCTGGTAGATGTCCAGCGTGTTCTGAGTGGCCTTTTGTAAAAACACAGGATCGGAGACTGTTCGAATGTCGGTCTTGGCAGTAGAGTCAGCCGGGGGAGGTGGCAGGTTGCACTTCGAGACGAAGTAGCATCGGAGCTGTTGAGAAGCTGTTGCGGAAACCGACCCAGCAGAACGGAAGGTCTCCAGGCGGAATGCATTCTCGGGCGAGGTTTGGTCGAAGAATTTGTCGTCGATGCTAAGAGCGAAGTTTTCGTCAATGAGGAGTCATATTGACTATATCAGAGTATTTACAGTGCTTCGCATTTGGAACCAGGACCTTCATTGACGGTCAACCCCGGAGGACTGGTATGAATGAAAGTTGCGCCATTCTCGTCAATCTTCTCAAGATCAATCACCAGCTGGCTAGGATCATGCTTGGTGTAGGCTAAAATCTTTGCACCGAATAGTGCAATGATGTGGTCTGAGATGACAGTACGATCTTCCTTCTCGAAGTAAGTATCGTCGATACCGAGGTGCTCGTAGAACCATTGAACTTCGTTGGCCACGAGCTCGCGGGGGATGAAGCCCTGTACAATGGGTGTTAGTTAAGCGAACTGCGTCGAGATGATGTCAGGCGTTGACCAGACCTTTGCCGCAACCTCTTTCTCGACGAGCGCACGTTGTTCGTCCTTGCCTTTGAAGACTGGCGTAGTGTATCCGGGAAGGTTCTTGACGCGATTCAGCGATGTATCGCTACCATTACGACTAGCTGCCGAGAGTAAACTAGGATCTATACGCGCCGCGCTGAGCGGTGTTGATGGTGTTGTCGACATTGTACTTTTGGTTGACCGATGCGTTCAGCAACGGCGAGAATGCAAAAATGTGAGAGATGGACGTGAAACGGAAAACCGGTATCGATCAAGTGGAAATGGGCTTGACCTTTATAATGTCAGTTCGATTTGTTTACTTTTGTGGATTCAACACGAGTTCCGGACAAAACTCTGAAATTAGACTGCATTTCGGATGCTAGTTTCTGACTTTCTTTGGCCCTTGACGTGCCTACAAATTCTGAACTTTCGGACCATGGATCAGTTTCATGAAAAAACGCCCAAACGGTGCATATCCGTTCAGTCACATGATCTCAATTCTACGGCCTTTGCTGTGCTCAAACGCAGTTAACGGCAACACGGAATAAAATGAATACGAATTTTCCATTCTGTTTCCGTATTGACAGCGCAATGGATGCGCCATATTCCCTCATTCGTTGCTCAGGGCCCACGAACCAAGGCAACTCTGACATTCCGGAATGCATCGCCTACTCGCTTGACAGTGCGGGGAACAGGCACACATTCCACTGGGCATCGCTTCCGAGCCCGCTTGAAAAGCCGCTCTCAACTCGAGATATTGCCGGGTTGACCAAGGTTAACGGGAACAGTTCTGAAGAAATTTTACCTGGAAGCCCGCCCGGTTCTGGCCCCAAAAGCTCACTCCGAACGCTCATAATGTCATAACCTCGTCACTCCGGTATGTTTTCTTTGACCCCGGACCTTCGCGGAATTATTCGCTGAAAGCGCCTAAACCCGTCCCGGCGGCAATTATAGCCTCGTTTACCCCATATTTTTTTTCACCCCAGAGCTTTCCTGTTCAGGGATGAAGACGATCGTGTTCAGGCGGTTAATCCCCGTGCTCGGACTCATGGCAACGAAGTCCAGTTCCGGGCTCTTCAGGTTACTGGAATCGGAAGACGAAGTTTTCTCCCAAGCTCGCTAACGCCGATGTAAACCTTAACAAGACGGATAGTTCGTTTGCCAAGCTACTTGAAGAGGGTCACTCATGGGTTTTCTGGGAAATTTGAACTCGGCCGTACTCAGAGGATACGCGAAAAGTTACGTTCAATCCACGAAGGTTCAGTCGGCCGACCGAACGTGGTTTTTTGCGAACCTTCCCGGCTGTCCACATTTGCGGAAACGTGGCCTTTTCACGGCACTGACGTTAACGCCCCAGATTCAAGTGTTTCTCTGGTAACTCCTAGTAAACTTGAGGGTACCCTCTAGGGTAACCTTGGAGGTCATGACCAGTCACGATTGGATAATGCTGTGAACAGGTTTGGGGTCGTTTCACGACGCTACTGCGTGATATTCTCTAGCATCTCCTGATGTTAGCTGGGAAAAGAGCCATAGGCTTCTAGTTCAGGCGCGCGCCTATCTGGCGTTTAAATTACTCACAAACCGCCAGACGTCACACCACGTGGAGGTGGAACGCTTTAGTCAGCTGACTCAGCTCACGCCACTTCTGCTTTCCACGAATCTGATGCTGGCCTCGTCTCGCTGGTCTTCTGACTCAAAACCATGTTTGAGAATACAGTCTTTTCTCGCCGACTGCATTCAGCATCCAGCGACATAATTGCTGGGCCGCTCAACCCAGTAATCGCAGAGGTTTTGAGATAACCTACCACTATCAGAGCCTATATTGGATTTGCTACCTTACTTTCCGACATCTGTGTTCTAGTACTCCTTGATAAGACTCTCTTTCTCCCCTGTAATTGTCTCCGATGGGTATGGTCCAAATAGGTTGTACTGGTTATAAAGAAATCAGCCAACTGCGGTGCCAAACCCTGGCTCAATTAATACTAAATGTTGGTCTCAAGCAAGACGTATTCGTGACCAATTGTATGCATTCCTCCTGTTCATCTAACCCATAGAATGTTCAGCTGCGAACTATTGGTGTCCTTGTTTTGGTGCAACCTGCCAACCGCAGTGCTCTAAAGCCAGGTGCAATGGCTGTCGAAACCGATAAGTTTTACCCAGGTATGTAGCACTATTATAACCAATTACACAAGCAGTTCTAAATTTTCAATATAAGATCAAGGCTAATTCCCTTGCTAACAACCCCGGAGATGATCGGACCTTCATAATCATTCCGCTCCTTGATTA